>CAUYQU010095674.1:0-148934 GCA_963574635.1 Cheracebus regulus
GGAAGGGGACTCCAGAGGGGAAATCCAGGAGAGAGAAAGATGGCTTCCACGAAGGGAGCGTTCGTGGAAGGGGACCCAAACATGGAGTCTGAAGGGGTGGAAGAAGGGCAGTTTTAGCCTGGGAGGAACCCCTACCTTCTCCAAGACCCCAGGCCAATGAAAGGAGTTCCACTTCTGCTGGAGTAATTGACTCTTAGTTTTTTCCTGCGCCCACGAAATTCAAACATAGACCATTAAATCTCCCGGATGGAGAGAGATGGGAGGGGGCACGGCGCTAGGAAGTTCTTGCCCTTAAAACTACGCCCCCTTGTGGACCCGGAAAGAGAACACCTTCCCTCAGTAATGAGATCTTCTGGCAGTGGCCATACTGGGAGTTGAGCAATGGGAGCTCTGTACATGGTGACGCAGGCTGCAGCTGCCTTGTGGTTCATGTTACCCATAGCCAAGTGGTGGTAGTGGTGGTCACAGTTAAGTTAAATAACCTGAGTCAAAACAATAAACTCTCCATGTAGCTTTGATGCACGTGTATTTGTTAGTGCTCTACTTCTTTTAGAATCAGACTCCCAAAATAGATTGAGGAATAGTTTTCAACAAGAAAGTTCCTTGGTCAAATAAGTTTAGGAGATGCTCCCCCTCTTGGAATTTCACAGAGTTCATCAGCATTTCTTTTTCTGGGACAGGGCCTCCCTCTGTTACCCAGGCTGGAGGACAGTGGTAGGATCACAGCTTGCTGCAGCCTCGACCTCCCAGGTTCAAGTGATCCTTCCACCTCAGCCTCCCGAGTAGCTGGGTCTACAGGCGTGCATCACTGTACCCAGCAAATTTTTAAATTTTTATATAGATGAGGTCTTGCTGTATTTCCTAGGCTGGTCTGTAGTTCTTGGCCTCAAGTGGTCCTTCCTCCTTGGCCTCCCAAAGTGTGGTGATTACAGGTGTGAGCCACCGCGCCCAGGCTTGCATCAACATCTTAAAGGCTCTGAGGAGTTCTGGGGTAAGAAACATGTTTCGTTCTTTAGCTCAGTGTTGATTAAGCTAATTTAGTTGTGGAATCCCTCCCTTCTTTTAGTGGAACTTCTAGTCGAATTCCATAGAACTACTAACTTGGGAATGCTTATGCAGACAGATTGACACCAACCAATTTGGGAAGATTTGATTGAATTCTCCATGGGAATAAAGTGCTTAAAGGAGTTGAAAAACAAAGCTTGTTGCTAGGGTAAGTGGGGTCCTCCAACTGGGAAAGCTGGAATACTTAAGAGGTTGAAAAGGGCTGGGGTTGGCTTTAGGGTCATGTAGTCATTAACCAAACATTTATCCAGAGCTTTCTATCTTGTGGCATGCTATGTGAAAGAATTGGCAAATTTTGTTTCTGTAAAGAACCAAATAATAAGCATTTTAGGTTTTGTGAGCCATATGATAGCATGAGAGTGGCTATAGACAATATGTTAATAAATATGCGTGAGTTCCACTAAAACTTTGTTTATGGATATTGAAATTTGAATTTTATGTAATGTACATGTATCACAAAATATTATTCCAATATAAGTTTTTTCAACCATTAAATCATTCTTAGATTGCATATCCTACAAAAGCAGGTAGCAGACCAGATTTGGTCCATGGGCTGATGTTTGTTGACTCCCACTCTATGCTCTGTATGCATCTTGAAGAAGCTCAAAGCCTAGTGGAAGATATGTGCACAGAAAACCACAGTGTGCGATGGGAAGGGGTGTATTAGAGTTCAGCACAGGATGCTTGGAGCTTCCAGAGGAGGAGCCCCCAAACCATGCTGGGGCTGGGGATTTCAGTGGGTTGGGAGGCAGAGCTACCACCAAAGGCTCTCTGGACTTTCTGTCTCATCCTCAGGTCCTAATTAGGCATTGACTGTAGGTTTTGCCCGGTTGAACTTAGGAGTTTCCTTTCCTGACCAGTGTTGAAAATCGCACGCTTTGAATGAAGAGCTCTTCCAAACAGGCTTTGTGTGAGCAACATGGCTGTTTATTCACCTGGGTGCAGGTGGGCTAAGGCCGAAAAGGGCATTAGCAAAGGGCAGTGGGATAGGAGTTGGTTTTATAGGTTTGGGTGGTTTTTTTGGGAGGGGGGCGGGGGTGTTGCAGAATAAGTTTAGTTACAGTGGTGGGGGGTAGGGGCAAGGGAGTATACATGACCACAAGTTCAGTTACAATGGCAGGGTTGGGTGAGGGGTATTTACATTATCATAAGAACAGTTAAGATGGCAGGGTTCGGTGAGGGGCTTGTCTGGGGAAGTTCCGCTGCTGGGCAATTAGGGACAATGGCGAACGCAGATGTGGGGTGGGAGACATCAGCCGAGACAAGCAGGACTTCAGACTTTCAGGCTCCAGGCTTGCATGTGGAGACCTGACAACCAGGTATTTGTATTCCTTTTGAGATTTTTTTCTCATGCCACTCTTTTCCTCCTGGCTCTTTGACTTGGTTCTGTGGTTGAGATCACAAATTGCTGAGTTTGTTTTGGGGACTATCAACATGCCATCCTGCCTGCTGCAGCCTTCTGGAGATTGAGCACATGTTCTCTACTTTCTGAGTGCTCTAGGTGTCTCTCCCTCAGGGGTGAGTATTTTCCTGCCCACCTAGCTCTGGGTTCCTTTGGTTTCTGATTCTCACTGTAAGAATTTCATGTGGTGGTGTGCTGGAGCTAGCTCAGACTGGCTCTTGAGACCAATTATTTGTATCTTTTCTCAACTCTGAGTTGAATTCAGTGATGTCTGGTTGGTTGCCTGAAATCTGCCATCGTGGGAGTATTAACACCATGGAAACTGGCAAAGTAAATCTACAAATATATATTGGGGTGCTTTTATTTTGGCTTTTTCTGTTCTGGGAACTGTTTGCCAGCACAACATTCTTTGTAAACCCAGGAAAAGTTATTTTGTAGGTTCTGATGCAATCCTGCTCATGGATTTACAGGATGGTAGAGCTAGGAGAATTTGGTGTTGTCACTCCAGTTTGCTAAACTAAAAAATACTTCAAACCTCTCTCCACCCCTTTATCTTCCTAAGAAATTCCTACTAGACCCTCCCAGTCTTTGTTGGTTCCCTTCCTCATACCACTGAAGCATAGCACTTGTAACACCTTTGTGTCATCTTCTGATTACGTCTGTTTTCTTTTTTTTTAAAATAGAGATGAGATCTTGCTCTGTCACCCAGGCTGGAGTGCAGTGGTGTGATCATAGCTCATTGCAGCCTTGAGCTCCTGGGCTCAAGTGATCTCCTGCCTCAGGCTTCTGAGTAGCTGGAACTACATGTGCACACTACAGGTCTGGCTAACTTCTTTTGTGTGTGCGTAGAGATGGGGTCTTGCTGTGTTGCTCAAGCTGGTCTCACACTCCTGGTCTCAAGTGATCCTTCTGCTTCGGCCTCCCAAAGTGCTGGTTTTGGGAGGCATGGGGGCCACTGTGCCTGGCTAACATGTCTTTCTTTTATTCAATTATGAGCTCTTTGAATGTGGGCCAGGAATGGCTGATGTAGAGTAATGACTAATTGCCAAGGTTCTAAAGCCAGGCTAGCTGTGTTCAAATTCTTGTTCTATCACTTGCAATCTGAGTAACCCTAAGCAAGTTACTGGGTAACTCAGTTTACTTCATCTGTAGAATTAGGGTAATAGTAGCATATTCCTTATAGTATAATGAATAAATAAATTAATATGCATAAAAGCTCCTAAACCATACCTGCCCCTAGTAGGCCTTCAGTGAATTCAACTATTATTACTACTTATTCTGTCTGTAGTTCCCATCATATTGTCTGGAGTCTGGTGCATGTCACGTAGCACACATTTAATACATTTAATGTGCTTATTAAATGCTAATTATGTGAGCAAAAGTGCAAAGAGAGATAAAGAAGAAGTGATCTTTGTGGGCCAGATTAAGGAGATTTGAATAACTGGTGGTGTTTGAAATGGGGCTTATAGGGTTTGTAGAGTGTGGATGGATGGATGGATGAATTCAGAAAGCATTCTTAGAAAAAACCCTGTTCTGGGAAAGTTAGGCCAGTTGGTAAGTATAGAAACTGAATGTGAAAAATAAATCAGCATTAAGCTGATTTCATTTCAAGTTAGTAGCAGACCTGCTATCAAAATTCCATCTCTCTCCTCCCCAGTGTCTGCTAAGTTCTTAGGAATATAATAGATTTTAATTAATTGAACAATGCACTTGAAGGGAAAGCAGGAAGAAGTCAGGAATGTTCCTTAACTCTGGGGCATCTATTTTATGCATGCTGGAGAAATTCCAACCACTTGATTCTTCTCCTCCCACATTTATTGTCATTTTGCCTTTCGTAAATTGTTCTTCCTTTTATTTTATTTATTTTTATTTTTTAAACACGGGGTTTCACCATGTTGGTCAGGCTGATCTTGAACTCCCAACCTCAGGTGATCTGCCCGCCTTGGCCTCCAAAGTGCTTGGACTACAGGCCTGAGCCACCATGCCCGGCCTGTTCTTCCTTTTGAAACTCACCTGTGCTGTGTTTTGGTAAATCAAAGCTGGGCTAATAATGCAGGCTCTGCCCTATGATTGTGCTAAAAGAAAGTCTGCTGTCACGAAAGAAAGGAGGGATCTTAATTTGTCCTTTTTTTAGGACCTGCATAGTGAGTGAGGTTGGTGTAATTCTCTTTGAGATTTTTGTTCTTTTGTCATTGAGTGATAGTTCTTCAGCTGATGATAGTAGCTCAGAGCAAGAGATTGGGAACTGCTGTATCGCAGGGATCTGGATTGGATTGTGAGATTTACCTTGTTCTCTCCCTATTCCAAAATTGGGGGCCTATGTCAGGATTCTATAGTGGGTGACTTAGGCCTGTGATGCGTCTTTTATTTTGAGCCTCACTTTACTCCTCCGCTAACAGGGATTATGACACCTACTTCCCTGGCAAGTGGTTGTGGCTTTCAGGAAGATGCAGCTCTGGTGACACTGTAGGACAGAGCCCTGGGGGCTTAGTAAGTGCTCAAGAAATCTCTTCTTTCCTTGCTCTGCTTTTCTAAGTTCATTTCCCTGAGAAGCTCAATGTATTATATGGATGGTGGAATTTACCTTAAGCATATTTAAATTGACAAAGATATGTGAAAATTAACACATATGTGAAACTTTTATTTTGCTTTAGTGGAAGAGAGAGAGAGAGAGAGAGAGAGAGAGAGAGAGAGAGAGAGAGGGAGTATGTGTGTGTGTGTGTGTATGTGTGTGTGTGCCTAAGCACCTGGTGGGGGCGCATACAGGTGCAAGTATGACAATATTCCTAGAACAATTCCTTGCATACTCACTTTAACTCTACCTTCCCCACCCAACTTTTCAGTTCAGGGGTACATGCACAGGATGTGCAGGTTTGTTATATAAGTAAACATGTGCCATGGTGGTTTGCTGCACAGATCATCCCATTATGCAGGTATTAAGCTCAGCATCTGTTAGCTACTCTTCCTAACGCTCTCCCCGCTCCGACAGGCCCCAGTGTGTGTTGTTTCCTAGTTCTACCTTTTTTCCCATCCATCAAGAAAGCAAATCTATTAACCAAGAGGATAGAAAACCTTTGATATTTGTGACAAACATGATTCTTAAAATTCAAAATACACAAGCAATGGTCATTCTAAAAATATACTGCACATACACAATGAAACACAAACCTTAGTATATGTTACAGAATGCTATTTTTGGTGAGGCAACGGTTTGGTGAGGCAAAAATCTGTCAATTGCTGTGTGGCAAATTAATGTTCACTGAATTGGCTCCAAGCCACCCCACCTGTCCCCTCCCCGCTTTGACTGTGTGGTGAGCAGGGAAGTTTTGCTCTGTGCCTAAGGCTGTGGCCTTCTGGGACCTCTTTTATCCATCCCATTCATTTTTGGACTTTGAAATAATTAATTTTTCCCTATCCATGTTCTGGAGGAATAAAAACTATACAAAACAGAGGGAAGATACTTTAATCAACATGAAATAGGTGCAACTACACATTATCTTAAGAAAAATGTCTGTAGGAGCATTTTCACTTTAGAATCCACTTTACTTTTCAGCCTTCATACCCAGAGGGGTCGCTGTGGGGAAGAAGAAAGTGCAGAGACCTGTTGGGTTCCAAACAGGGTTCCAATCCTGCCGCTTCTCATCTCTGTGGCCTTGAGCAGATTATGTGAGCTCTCTGAGTTTGTGTTTCCACTTGAAAGATGGGAGTCACTATAACTCCTCACAGAGTTGTGGCAAATGGCATTCTATAGCAGAGTTTGGCCTCCTTTTCCCTTTCTGCCTGCCCTAGCCCAAGGCCCTCAGGAAGCAGGAATAGATGCCAGGTGGGGATCCATCCAGGCGCCTGGGGTAGCTCCCCTGATGTTCCCAGCGGGTTCTCTCTCTGGTGATGACTTGCCCACAGCCCGATGGCTCCAGTTCCTTCTCGTGCTGGCTGGAGGGAGAAGAGTCAAGCGGACGGATGCCATCACTGGGGAAGTGTAGCAGAGCCCTCGGAACGCCAAGTCAAGGGGCAGGGGCAGGGTGGAAGGCCCGCCAGGAAAGGGCCGGGCAGGGGAGCGCACAGGAGCCAAAGTCAGGCAGAGGAGCTAGTGAAGTGTCCGAAAACGGCCTCCGAGGACGTGGTGCTCTGGTTATCTCCCTGCGCCTCACAGATCAAGTTTCTTTTGTTTTCGGAAAGAGGCTGGCGTGGGATGAGGGCGGCTGCAGAGGAGTGCCAGCGCCCAGGTGACCCTGCGGAGAGCGCAGGAGGGAGAGCGAGGTAAGCCACGCTGCGCGGGGACGTGGCTCACATCCTCCTGCCTGCTTCCTCTGCACTTACAACAGCTTAAGGGAGCACGGACATGGCAATCACTACCAGTTCTTTTGAAGTGAGGCGAAACCAAGTCTCCGCGCACCAACGCTGATTTCAGCCATCGCGGTGCAAAGATTTGAGTCCAGCCCTCCCGAACCTCAGTCCCCAGCCTGGAGTTTCCTAAGTGTTTCCCATGCCCGAGCCCCAGCCGAGAAGTGAGCCTTGTCACCCTTCCCATAGGGGTCTCGGCCACACAGAAGGCCTCTGCCGTGGCTGTTTTTGTGGGAAAATGTAGTGCATCTTAATGTCCTCATAAACAACTGTGTCGTGATTTTTCGCCTTATTCCTGCTCACGCACGCAGCCCTTCACCCAGGTCACCGCTGGCAGACAAGTGTGAGGCACTTAGGTCCCGGTGAGAAGACACCACTGAGCTGCCCAAGAAGGCTCGCACTGTTTTCAGAAAACTCCCCGCTTCCATGCCCTTTTTCACTTGTTCTGGGTTCCTGGTACCACACCCTTTTGTGTTCCTGCTGCCTTTCTGTGTGTGGCGGGCACCCCGCCAGTGGTGCAGGCTGTAAGCACAGCTGTGTGGACAGCAAGCAGCAGAGAGCGCCTCCCTAGAGGATGAGAACTGGGCAGGAAGGGCCCGTGTGTTTTCCCAAAATGAGGTTCCTGGTGCTTGGGCTGAGTGGTTTGGGGGATGTTTACAGGGAGGGAACCCCTGGAAACTTGGTGAGGCCATTCCGGGTTTGGAGGGATTTTACACATCAGAAGGGGGGTTTGGTTTGCATTTTACTATCCACAAGTTACCCCTAGGTTTTGGGCCCCTGGAGCTGTGGAATGTTGCTAGAGAGGTGTGGCAGGCTGAATTCACCTCCTTGTTTATGCTTAAGGAGCACTGCCGTCATTAAAGCTTTTAAAGGAAGTTTCTTTTGAAAATTCAAGGGTTAAAATAACTTTATAAAGTGTGGTTGTACATTGGAAATAACATGGGCAGTCTGGTGCTGGCACCAGAGCTAACTCGTTGTAATTATCAGGGTTATATGTTCCCCTCTCTGACCCTTTATGGTAAGGCATCACACCCTCCACAGACTATGTCAAATGAGATAGTGTATGAAAATGTATTAAAATGCATAAAGGGCAAAAACGTGGTAACAATGACACAATGATACCAACCGCTGATATTTATTGAGTGGTTACTGTATGTCAGACACTGCTCCAAGCACCATTCATGTATTAAGTCACTCAGTCCTCATAACAACTTTATGAGGTAACTGTTATTATCCATGGAGAAACTGAGGCACAGCCCAAGGTCATGCAGCCAATGAGAGCAGTGCTGTGGACCTTGAGAGTAGGTTGGCTGTGGACCTTGCACTGTGCATGTCAATATTTTACCGCATTAACATGGCTATGGGTAGGATGAAAATGACATCAGCATGGTTAAGTTGAAAATGACACTAATAATGAAAAAAAAAACCACTATAACTTTTTCTCATGTCTTTTATTTATTTATTTATTTTTTATTTATTTATTTTTATTTTTTTTTAGAAAAAGAGAGAAAAGGAGAAAGAAACAGCAAAAGAAAGAAAGAAAAAAGAATGAAGGAGAGAAAGAAAGAGGAAGAGAAAGAGGGAGAGAGAATGGGATTCTTGTTTTATTGCCCAGGCTAGAATGCAGTTTAAAAATAGGTATTAAAAACCTCTTTTAGGCCAATAATTGTGCTTAACAATGGAGACAGGATGGAATAGGGGATGAAAATAACAAATAAGCAGCCAACCAATATTTTATTTAAACCTGTGAAATGCTATGCAATTGCTGAGGAGTGATTTACTTCCAATTATGTGGTCACTTTTAAAATAGTTATAATGTGATACTGAGAAAAATGTATGTTCTGTGGATTTGGGGAGGAGAGTTCTGTAAATATTTGTTAAGTCCAGTTGCTCCAGGTCTGAGTTCAAGTCCTGGATATCCTTGTTAATTTTCTCTCGTTGATCTGTCTAATATTGACAGTGTAATGTTAAAGTCTCCCACTATTATTATGTGGGAGTCTAAGTCTCCTTGTAAGTCATCAAGAACTTGTCCCTTGTATCTGGGTGCTCCTGTAATGGGTGTGTAAGGAAAAATTACTTTAAGGCCAGGCGCAGTGGCTCACGCCTGCAATCTCAACACTTTGGGAGACTGAGGCAAGAGGATGGCTTGAGCTCAGGAATTCAAGACCAGCCTGGGCTACATAGTGAACCCAGGGGGCAACCAGCACAGAGCTCAGACCCCAAACATCTTCACCACCTCCTGGTCCCCACCAGGGGTTGCTGGGGACTGGTTCTCAGTCACACCCTCGGGGTCCTCTTCAAAGGACACTGAACACCCCAAGGCAGGAGCTCTTGGCCCCCAGCTCTCTCACCCCGACACCAGCTCTTGGGACCCCACCAGCACAGGCAAGGTGGACACCATCATCCCAAATTTGCAGATGAGGAAACCGAGGCTGAGGGCCAGCACATGGCTCTCTAGAGCTGAAGAGAATGCAGAGAGCAGCCGGAGCCAGCTGGTGGGTCCCTGGGGCAGGCTGGTCGCAAGCCACAGCTGCCTCCGCCTGTCACACTTGGGCCGCGCTGCCCCCAGGACAGCCCTGCAGGGCGGCCTGGCATGAAGCCCACACCCTGCTGCTTCCTGAAAAAATAAGTGAACGGGGCCACCAAGCCAACAAGCTGGATGCAGCCCCAGCTCCTGCCAGGGCCTCCCCAACAGACTCCCCATTTGGAGATTGCATTAAGTGTCCTCGAGGCCTCACAAACCACAAATGTCCGCTGTCTCACGGCTTCTGTAACCCAAACTTGGCCTTTACTCTTACCCTCCCAGCACTCCTCTCAGGGCCCAGGCCCCTCCTCTGAGAGGCCGGCACTGACTCCCCCAGCTCGTCCCCATCACCTGGCTCGTTTCTGAACCTCGGTAGTTAAGTCTCAGGCCAGATCCTCCCACCGGCCACCTTCACCAGGATGCATGACACCGGCTGAAGCTGCTGGGAGACACAACCAACCACGATCAATCCAATCCATGGATGAACTGACAAATATAACGTGGTCCCTCCATACAGCAGAATATTACTCAGCCACAAAAAGGGCGGAAACAGGCAGGGCGCAGTAATCTCAGCACTTTGCAAGGCCAAGGTGGGCAGATCACTTGAGGTCAGGAGTTCAAGACCAGCCTGGCCAACATGGTGAAACTCCGTCTCTACTAAAAACACAAAAATTAGCAAGGCGTGGGGCTGGGGTGGGGGGGGTGCCTGCGATCCAAGCTACTCAGGAGGCTGAGGCAAGAGAACCACTTAAACCCAGGAGGCGGAAGTTGTAGTGAGACAAGATCGCGCCACTGCACTCCAGCCTGGGTAACAGAGCGAGACTCCCTCTTTAAAAAAAAAAAAAAAAGGCAGGGGGAGGCTGAAACACCCATAGGTGGTACTACTTGGATAACCCCTAAAAACGTTACAGTAACCAAGGAAGTCAGCCATGAAAGATGACAGACATATCAACAGAGGATATGAGACCATTCATACAAAACGCCCCGAACAGGCAGAGCCATAGAGGCAGAAAGCAGACTGGTGATCACCAGGGCATCAGGGTAGAGGGAATGGGAAGTCACTGTGTAATGGGTATATGTTTAATTCTGGGGTGATGGAAACATCTCATAATTTGATATAAGAGATGGTTGTAAACATTGTGAGTATACTAAATGCCTGCCTTGCAGACTTTAATTTTATATTATGTAATTTTCACCTCAATTAAAAAAAAAAATCAACTCGAGCTTTTACCTAGGAAAGATCTGGCTTCGGTGTGCATTCCCTATCCCTCCTGCCTAAAGCCTTCCAGAAGCTTCCACTGCCTTCTGGAGCACAACCAGAAACCACGGCATGAACTGGCCTCTAAGGATCTCTCACAGGACACCCCAAAGCTGAAGGCACACCCTGGGCCCACCTCTGCAGAGCTGCACAGCTTGTTTCCCCGTGCTCCCCTCTACATGGGACGCCCTGACCGCGGGGGCCAGGCGTTATCTGCCATTCTGTCGAATGCAACACCAGCACTTCACACGGTGGCAGCCACCAAAGCAAAACCGCAACAACGTTACACAGGGCCAGGTGCACGTTAACTCACTGAATTCATGGTAGGAAGGATTCTTA
Organism: Cheracebus regulus; assembly: GCA_963574635.1. Lineage (NCBI taxonomy): Eukaryota > Metazoa > Chordata > Mammalia > Primates > Pitheciidae > Cheracebus > Cheracebus regulus. The sequence continues at coordinate 10,933 of CAUYQU010095674.1, forward strand.
TCCCCATTTTATAGGTGAGAAAACTGAGGCACGCAAAGCTAACGTCAGCTTCCCAAGCTTCCCAGCACAGCAAGCGACCAGGCTGGGATCAGACCTTTGACACCAGGGCTCTGTCCACAGTGCTAACTACTCCTGCCCTCGGGGGCTGCAGCAGTGAGTGAGTAGGTCAGTGGACTGGATGTCCAAGGTTACACAGGAAAAATCCAGACTATTGTAATAACAGCCTCTAGACTGGCCGGGGCCAGCAAGATCAAGGATTCTGACACCCAACTGTGCTCACTGCAGTTCTGCGGCCAGTCCCGCACCTGGGCCTGGAATGGGGCTAAAGGTCTCACACAGGGCACTTAGGGCTCCGCTCAGCCTGGGAGGGGGGCGGGGCGAGATGGCAGAAACCAAGCATGGTGTCCGAAGTCAAACAGCTACCAAGCATGTAAGCCCAGCTGGGTCTGACCCCCAAAACCCCCTCAGCCCTGCTGCAGGGGAGAAAGCAACTGGGAGGCCTCACCTGCCTGCACCCCCATCCCCTACCCCTGTGTGTGAATTCTACTAAATGCCTGAACAGTGACACAGTGAGGCTGAAATTAAACAGGTTCCAAAAACGACAGGAAGCACGAGATGGATCTCCCCAGAAAAGTGCTGAACAAATGTTGGATCAAGTTTGCTGGGGAATTTCTTGGAACTGAACAGGGGAGTTAACGCAGGGGGCCCTGCTTTGGAGGGGACTCTCAGGGCGCTCCACACGGCACTCCTTTAATCCCACTCAGCCCTGCTGGGCCCTCCCAGAGGGCTGGGCCTTGGCCTTGGGCATCCACGGGAGGAGCCTCCCAGGGGAGAGGGGCTGCCTGCTAGACAGGCTGGCCCTGGAACAAGCACTCGGGTCCAGGAGGAGAGAGGCCTAGGGCTTGGGAGCTGGGGAAGTTCTCAGAGCTGGGGCCACTAGAACAAAGCCATTTCCTTGGGTTCACAGCTTCAAATTGCAACAGGAAGCAATCAGGAAGAATAATCTGCTGCCCACTTACTGGCTTCTCTGGGGACCGACATACAGATTTTCTGTATCTCACACAGAAAATCAGGGACACAACATAAAACAGTTCTGCAGAAAGATTCCTCCCTCACCTTCCATTTTAGGATGGGATCACCACATTCGCTGGGGCTCCCAGGCCTTGCGCCTAATGTTAAAATAATCAACTCTATTTTTGCCTCACACACAACTGAACTCCACAGCTGTAATTCTTTCTCCTTAGGGGCCCGAACCACATGGATGACAGGCATTTGATTCCAGCAACATCACCCCAAAACGTGCACAAAACCCAAAACTGCAATGAGGTGAAAGGCAACGTGGTCGGCTTAGAAACCCCCCCTCCCCCCTCCCGCCTCACACACACAGACTTTAAAACAGCTTCCCCAAAATCCCTTTTGCCTCCTTGACCCAGGCATTTCCGGAAAAAGGAGAGGCGCTGGCCTGTACTCCCTAGATACTGTCACTGTTTTGTCTTCACCTTGTTTTGCTAACTCCAGACAAGGCCCCAAAATGTAAACACGCCCGTGAGAGAGGCAGATTTGGGGTGAAACTGTCCACAGAATCTCTAGGCTTGGGCCAGAGGCAGAAGGACTTGAAGCAAACGCCAGGCTCCTCCAGTTCCCCACGGCCCGCGACACCTCCAGGCAAAGGCTGCAGCCTGGATGAGACCACAGGGCCACCCCGCTGCACATCCACACTGGAAATACTCAGGGAGACAGCTGTTTGCCTTAAGCAGGCCCAGACAAAGGGGCCCGAGGTCCTCCCGCTGGACTGCCACGGACAGAACAGGAGCCCCGGCGCGCACAGGCACTTGTGGCTGTGCCACTTGGCCGGCCATACTCCAGAAAAACAAAACACGCACATCCGAAGAGAATGATTTAGGTAGCAAGAGACTTGCTTCAAAAACCACATGGCAATCTCCAAATTAAAAGAACATGTGTAGCGTTTCACAACTGCTTAAGTTTCCCGAGTCCTCCTGACCTCAAACTCCACCCCTTGGGAAACACCAAAAGTTGGAGAGAAAGTTCCCCCGCCCTACCTCTCCCCACGGGCGTGGACCACTGAGGCACTAGCCGGCCTCCCCACCGCCCCGCGCTCTGGGACCACGTCAGCCCCGCGCAGCCGATCCGGGGAGGGAGGCCATCTGGGGCCCCGGCGGCCACTCGGGGCATTCGGGGTCGCCAGGGCACCTGGCAGGTGTCAGTCTGCCTGGAAACCCACAGCTACGCGGCTCACGGTGGGCAGCGCCACCGGCCAGGCCGCCCCGCGCCCGCGCTGAGAACTTTCTCGCGGCAACTTCAGCGCGTCCTCGCAGCACGCGGGCTGGCCGCGCGGCCGCTAGAAACGGACTTTCGCGAAACGGCTCCCCGGGCCAGGCCTGCCTGCGGGCCCCAGGTCCCCGCTCGGTGCCCGGCCCGGGCTGGGCTCTCGGCTTCTTCCCGCGGGCGGGGCAGGTGAGGACCCGCCCGCGCCGCACCTGGCGGAGCCTGCGCCGCCCGCGCGCCCTCCGGCCCGGGACGCGGCGTCCCCGGGAAGGGCCCGGGCGGGGAGACAAAGGGCCCGCGCGCGGCGGGGACTCCGGGGACGGCGGGGGGTCCCCAGCGCGCGCCCCGACTTGCCAAGTGGCTTCCGAGGCGGTGGCGGCGGCGCCAGCGCACTTGGCCATTGTCCGAGCGGCCCGCGCCCACCTACCCGCGGCGGGGGCCGGGCAGCCACACAGCACCAGCAGCAGCAGCAGCAGCGGCCACGGCGGCCGGGGCGGCGCTGCCTCCATGTTGTCCGGCGGCCGGACGAGCCCGCGCCGCGCTCACTCGGGCTCCATGGCGCGGCGGCGGCGGCTCCTCGCGCGGCTCCCGGCGCCTCCGCCTCCCCCCTCGGGCGCCGCGGACCAGGACGACTGGGAGGAGCAGGGAGCAGGGCGCGCGGGAGCGGAAGCCGCGCCGCGTCTCCGCCCCCCGCCGCCGCCCGCGCCCCCCGCGCCGGCCGCGCCCTCCCGCGGGCACCCCCCGGAGCCGGCCGGCGGCCCAGGTCCCCGCGGCCCCTCCCCGCGCTCCCCGCCCTGCCCTGGGGGCGCCGCCGGGAGGCTCGGCGGGCGCGGGGCTGGGGCGCGGGTTTCCGCCCTGCGGGGTTGGCCCGGCGGCTGACTGGGGCCCGGAGGCAGATGTGCCACCTGTGGAGCCTTTATGAGTGGGGAAACTGAGGCAGGGCGGGGTTGCCCAAGGGCACACAGCGAGGCAGCTTTAGGGAGGGAAGCCTGGGGCTCCATGGGGCGCCCCGGACACTCATCCTCACCTGTGGAGGGCAGAGGAGGGGGCGGGACAGAAGGGGTGAAGCTGGCTGGCCGGGAGTGGAGGGGGGTTTGAGGTTTTACTTTAAACTAAATGTGTGCCCTCTGCCTTAGTTATGAACTATGAGACACGAAGCCTGCGAAACACACATGCTCCTCTACAAGTGCCCCTAGGCTGACTGGGAGAAAGTCCCGCCAGGCTCCCAGACGCCACGTTTGAGTCCTTCAACGAGCAGGCCAGGGCCTAGGGGCTGCTGCCCAGCGGGTCAGCTCAGCCACTGAACCCTCCAGGAATAAGAGGGGCCGGCAGGGGAAGCATCTCACCCGGGCGCAGCCCAGAGAGGGCACAGAAGGGGCTCTGGAACCAGCAAGCCCAAGTTCGAGCTCCCGGTCGACTTTCTAGAACGACTGTGCCCTTGGCGGGTCTAAGTAGAACGTCTCCGGGCACTCCTTCCTCCCTTGCAAAGCGGGGACAGCAACGTGCACCTTGCAGGTTCAGAGAGGGCTGGCCGCTTCCCAGCGTCTGCGTTCTTCCAGATTTGGGACAACTTTGCCAGGCTGGCATCAGGCCGAACGCCTCTGCCTTCATGGGGTTTATATTCTAGGAAGGGAGGCCAACAAAAACAAAAGGCAGAAAATTAAAACAACAAAAGCCGCATTGACAGACCGTGGAGAATGCCGGTGGAAAACGAAGGGTGCTTGGCTGCAGTGTCTGGGGAAACTCTGCTTTAGGGAAGTAAGGACGCCTGAGCCGCCACCAAGAAGCAGCCGTCCGGAGGGCAGTTCAGGAAGAGCAGACATCAATGGAGGAGGCGCTGGGGCAGGGGCAGCCTCTCGCTGGACTCAAAGGAGGAACCACATCAGGCCACAAGCTGGAGCTGGGGGTGGAAGGTGCAGGCACATGCCAGACCTCAGACAGGGAAGAGGAGTCAAGAATCTACCCCACGCTGGGCACCCTGGCTCACACTTGTAATCTCAGCACTTTGGGAGGCCAAGGCAGACGCATCAAGAGGTCAGAGGTTCGAGACCAGCCTGGCCAACATGGTGAAACCCCGTCTTACTAAAAATAAAAAAGTTAGCTGAGCGTGTTGGCACACAACTGTAAACCCAGCTACTCAGGAGGCTGAGGCAGGAGAATTGCTTGAACCTGGGAGGTGGAGGTTGCCGTAAGCCGAGATCGCACCACTGCACTCCAACCTGGGCAATAGAGCAAGACTCCATCTCAAAAAAAAAAAAAAAAAACAGAAAAAATTCTACCCCATGAGCAGTGGGCAGCCAGGCTAGGGTTTTTTTTTTTTTTTTTTTTTTGAGAGAGACAAACAGGAGAAGGAGAGAGAAAGAAACAGCTAACTCTCACACTGAGTGAGAGAATCCAGAAAGATGGAATCCAGGAGAGGAAAGCAGCTTCCACCCTGAGTGGAAGGGAATGGAGATAGAGTTTAGGAGGGGAAGACAGGCTTCCACAAGAGAGTGTGGAAGGGGACTTCAGAGGAGAAATCAAGGAGAGAGAAAGACGGCTTCCATGAAGGGAGTGTTCCTGGAAGGGGACCCAAACGTGGAGTCCCCTGGGCTAGGACTTAAGCAGTAAAAATCCTTTCCCTTCTTGCACCCTGCGTCCAGCTCTACCAGCACAGCCTCGGCCCTATTTTCAAAACAGACCTGGACTCCCAGCTCTTCTCACACTTCTACTATTGCCACCTGTCACCCGCTCATGCATCCCCACTTGCAGCCTCGACCCTCCTCCTCCTGACCTCACAGCAGCCAGGGAAGCTCGAGGGCTTGTGAGGGCTGCCTTCTCAGGAGAGAAGCAAAGGCCTTGAGCCCTACAGGGCTCAGTCTGACCACACTGCTTTCTTGACCTCTCACCCTCCTTAGCCGCTGTCCCTCCCACATCTCACCTGCTCCAGCCACAGTGGCGTCCCTGTGGGTTCTCAAACACAGCAGGAACACTCCTGCCTCAGGGCCTTTGCACTTGCTCTTCTCTGCTGCAACTTGTTTTTCTTTTAGACAGGATCTCCCTCTGTCTCCCAGGCTGGAGTGTAGTGGTGTGATCATAGCTCACTGCAACCTCAAACTCCTGGGCTCAAGCGATCCTCCCACCTCAGCCTCTCAAGTAGTTAGTTTTCATTGTTTTGTTTTGTTTTGTTTTGTTGAGATGGAGTCTCACTCTGTCGCCCAGGTTGGAATGCAATGGCACAATCTCGACTCACTGCAACCTCCGCCTCCCAGGTTCAAGCCATTCTCCTGCCTCAGCCTCCCGAGTAGGTGGGATTACAGGCATGTGCCACCACACCTGGCTAATTTTTGTATTTGTAGTAGAGACGGGGTTTCACCATGTTGGCCAGGCTGGTGTTGAACTCCTGACCTCAGGTGATCCACCTGCTTCGGCCTCCCGAAGTGCTGGGATTACAGGCATGAGCCACCGTGCCCGGGTGGAGTAGTCAGGACTACAGACAGAGGCCACCATGCCTGGTGATCCTCCCGCCTTTTCTGCTGCAGCTCTTTTACCCCACGGAGCCATGTGGCTCACTGCCTTACCTCTTCAGCTCCTCAGTCAGGCCTGAGACCCCTGTTAAAAATTGCAAACCACCCCCCTCCACCGCCCACTCTAGCCAGCACTTTCTGCTCCATTTCTCTGCTTTACTTTTCTCCTGTGCACTCATCACCACCTGACTCATTCCACGTTTACGTGTCTTTCTTCCCTCCACTCTCGTGGAAGCTCCAGGAGAGCAGAGAGTGTGGTTTTGTTTCCTGATGTGTTCTCTGTGCCTGTACCAGGGCCCAGCACATAGTAGGTGCTCAGTAAATGTTTGTTGGGTGAACAAATACAGTGAAAGGCTCTGATTTGCATTTATAAAGAGGGCACTCTGGCTGCTGAGTGGGGATGAAACTGTCAGGGGGAAAGAGGCCCCTGCAGGGGCCTGGCCAGCAGGTGGGTACAGTGGTAGCAGCGAGAGAGGGCTGCTTGGACTCAAGTGGATGGGGCCTGCTCAGGGCTTTGGCTGCAGGAATCAGAAGAGGGCCCAGGAAAGCCTGCCATGGAGGACACATTACAACTGGCCCAAAGTCCAAGTCAGGCTTCTAAATTTGGGAAGGGATACAGAAAAGCTAAAACTCTATGGGCCAGTCAGTTATTGAAATGATTGCATAGCAAATAAACCAAGAATATTAAAAAAAAAAAAAAAAAAAAAAAAAGGCATCATGAGGCTGGGTGCGGTGGCTCATGCGGTCAGGAGATCGAGGCCATCCTGGCCAACATGGTGAAACCCCGTCTCTACCAAAAATACATAAATTAGCCAGGACTGGTGGCATGTGCCTGTAATCCCAGCTACTCTGGAGGCTGAGGCAGGAGAATTGCTTGAACCTGGAAGGCAGAGGTTATCGTGAGCTGAGATCGCACCACTACTCTCCAGCCTGGGTGACAGAGTGAGACTGTCTCAAAAAAAAAAAAAGCATCTTGAAGGGGCCATCAGAGGCTCCCAGAGAAGAAAGGGGCTGTGGCCTGGGGCCCAAAGTACACCAGGGAAGGTCCCAGGGTGCCTGACTCCAACCAGACCTTGAGAAAATCCATTTGCAAAGAGTGAATTAAAACCCATCACTATTTTCTTCTGCAGGATTCCGACACCCCAAGGACAGTCATTTTTAGACACTTCAGTAACGGAGTAAGTAACCGGAGGATGTGCTAAGCTTCCACTTCCCCAGACGGTTGCCTGTCCCAGCTTGTCAGGCCACCAGACTTTTCTTAGGCCTCAGATTTGGAAATGTTCACTCTCGGTTCCTCAGAGGTAAGTCCATCCAGCCCAGTGAAGTAACAGGGGCTCAGCACCCGTCCAATCTCATTGCTTCCGGGGACACGGGCTCAACTGGGGTTCACGTGGGCTCCATCAGAGGATGCTGTTTCAGCCTGGTGACACTTGGCCAAAGTGCCTTTTGGTTTCCCTCCCAGGCTGGAATGTGCTGGCTCTGTGAAGTCACACTGGGCACAGGCACCCCCAGCCAGGCAGGATGACTGCTGTGGTCAGAGGTGCCCCTGGGCCTTTCGGAGCCACAGTATCTTCCTGAGGGCAGTTCCAGAGGACGTCACACTGTGAGTGGCCACTGCCAGGCCCGTCCCTCAGGCCCCTACAGGCCACCCCCCAAAATAGGCAATGCCTCCCAGCAACCTGCGCCAAGGGCAGGAGAGGGAAGGCCACCATTGGCCCTCGGTGCTGGGCTCTGGAGGGCTTGGTTGGTAACAAGCCATGGTTCCTGTGAGCCAGCTGCAGTGTGAAGGACACAGGCTGGATTCACCTCTCTGGGCCTCGGTTTCTGCATTCAAAAAATGGAAATAATGATATCAGCTCTATTTCCTATCTCTCAATGCTGATGTGAACCTCGAATAAGACTTTGAAAAATATTCTTTATACCTTGCTTTTATTTATTTATTATTTTATTTATTTATTTATTTTTGAGATGGAGTCTCACTCTGTCGCCAGGGCTGGAATGCAGGGGCATGATCTTGGCTCACTGCAACCTCCGCCTTCCGGGTTCAAACAATTTTCCCACCTCAGCCTCAGGAGTGGCTGGGATTACAGGTGCTCACTACTATGCCCAGGTAAATTTTCTTTTGTATTCTTAGTAGAGATGGGGTTTCACCATGTTGGCCAGTCTGGTCTTGAACTCCTGACTTGTGATTCTCCTGCCTCGGCCTCCCAAAGTGCTGGGATTACAGGTGTGAGCCACTGCGCCCAGCCTCATTTTCATTTTTAAGTGCTTTAGAGACACCTACAGTGGATTGAACAGTGGCCTTCAAAAAGATCCATCCACACCCTCATCCCTGGGACCTGTGAATGTTAACCGAGTTGGGAAAAGGGTCTTCCTGGTGTCAGGAAGTTAAAGATCTTGAGATGAGAAGCTCATCGTGGATTCTGCAGGTGGACCCTGTGTCCAGGACAGATGGTCCTTAGAAAAGAAAAGCAGAGATTTGAGACAGAAGAGGAGAGTGAAAGAGAGACGGCCACGTGAAGATGAAGCAGAGGTTAGAGCCATGCGGCCACAAGCCAAGGAACACCTGGAGCCCCCAGACGTTGGAAGAGGCAGGAAGGAGCCTCCCCTAGAGCCCGCAGAGGCAGCACAGCCAACACCACCAACACCTCTCAGACTTCATCAATTTCCGTTGTTTTAAGCCATGAGATTTGTGGTAATTTGTTATGGCAACCACAGGAAACTAATGCAGCACCTAATCTCCACAAATCCATATTACAGAAAAGAAAACTGAGGTCAGAGAGGTAGGGGCTTGCCCAGTGTGTTAGGCCATTCTTGTATTACCATAAAGAAATACCTGAGGCCGGGCATGGTGGCTCACGCCTGTAATCCCAGCACTTTGGGAGACCAGGGCAAGCAGATCACTTGAGGTCTGGAGTTGGAGACCAGCCTTGCCAATGTGGCGAAACCCCATCTCTACTAAAAATACAAAAATGAGCCAGGCGTGGTGGCGTGCACCTGTAGTCCCAGCTACTCAGGAGGCTGAGGCAAGAGGATCACTTGAGCCCAGGAGGAGGAGGTTGTAGTGAGCTGAGATTGTGCCACTGCAGTCCAGCCTGGGTGACAAGAGAGAAACCCTGTTTAAAACAAAAAACAAAAAACACACGTGCGACTGGGTAATTTATAAGGAAAAGAGTTAGCTGGCTCACGTTTCTGCTGGCTGTATAAGCATGGTGCCGGCATCTTCTTGGTTTCTGGGAAGGCTTCAGGGAGCTTTTACTCATCGTGGAAGGTGAAGCCAGAGCAGGTGCATCACACAGCAAAAGCAGGAGCGAGAGAGAGAGAGCAGGGAGGTGCACACACTTTTAAACGAATGAGAACTCACTATTGCAAGGACAGCACCAAGCCACAAGGGATCTGCCCCATGACCCAAACCTCCCACGAGGCCCCACCTCCAACATTGGGAATTACCATTCAACATGAGGTTTAGGGGGACAAATATCCAAACTATATCATTCCACCCCTGGGCCCCAGATCTCATGTTCTTCTCACATTGCAAAATATAGTCATGCCTTTCCAATAGCCCCCCAAAGTCTTAACTCATTCCGGCATTAACTCGAAAGTCCCAATCCCAAGTCCAAGTCCAACGGCTCCTCCGAAGATGAGTTCCTGTCACCTATGAGCCTGTAAAAATGAAAATAAATTGGCATTAGGTAAACATTCCTGTTCCGAAAGGGAGAAATCTGTCAAAAGAAAGGAGCTATAGGCCCCAAGCAGGTCCAAAACCCAGCAGGGCAGTCATTCAATCTTAAAGCTCCCAAATCATCTCCTTTAACTCCACATCCCACAGCCAGGGCACACTGCCGCAAGGGGTGGGCTCCCAAGGCCTTGGGCAGCTCTGTTCCTGTAGCTTTGCAGAATTCAGTCCCCATGGCTGCTCTTCCAGATTGGGGGTGAGTACCTGCAGCTTTTCCAGGTGTAGGATGCAAGCTCTTGGTGAGCTACCATTCTAGGGTCTGGATGGTGGCTGCCCCCTTCCTGCAGCTCCACTAGGCATTGCCCCAGTGGGGACTCTGTGTGGGCCTCCAACCCCACATTTTCTCTCCAATGTGAGGGCTCTGCTCCTGCAGCAGGCTTCTTCCTGGGTTCCCAGGCTTCCTCACACATCCTCTGAAATCTAGGGTAGGCTGCAAAGCCGCCTTCACTCTTGCACTCTGCACACCTGCAGGCTGAATACCACATGGACGCTGCCAAGGCTTATGGCTTGAACCCTCTGAAGCAGCAGCCTGAGCTGTGCCTAGGGCCCTTTGAGCCAAGGCTCGCGCTGGAACAGCCTAGACACGTGCAGGGAGCAGTGTTCTGAGGCTGCGCGGGGCCGCGGGGCCCTGGGCTTGGACAATGAAACAATTCCTTCCTCCTAGGCCTAGGCCTCCGGGCCTGTGATGGGAGGGATGTTGAAGATCTCGGAAATGCCTTTGAGGCCTTTTTGCCTTTGAGGCGTGTTTCTTATTGTCTTGATTATTAGGCTCCCTTTTGGTCATGCAAATCCCTCTAACAAGTGGTTACTCCACAGCCTGCTAGAGCTGCTCTCCTGAAAAAGCTTTTTCTTTCTTTGTCACATGGCCAGGCTGCAAATTTTCCAAACTTTTATGCTCTGCTTTTCCCATACATATAATTTCTAACTTTAATTCATTTATTTTCTCCTGCATTTGAACATAAGTTGTTAGAAGCAGCCAGGCCACATCTTGAATGCTTTGCTGCTTAGAAATTTCTGGCTGGGTGCAGTGGCTTGGGCCTGTAATCCCAGTACTTTGGGAGGCCAAGGTGGGTGGATCACAAGAGATCAAGACCATATTGGCCAACCTGGTGAAACCCCATCTCTTATACTAAAAATACAAAAAATTAGCTGGGCATGGTGGTGGGTGCCTGTAGTCCCAGCCACTCAGGAGGCTGAGGCAGGAGAATTGCTTGAACCCGGGAGGTGGAGGTTGCAGTGAGCCAAGATCACACCACTCTACTCCAGCCTGGTGACAGAGTAAGACTGTCTCAAAAGAAAAAGAAAAGAAAAGAACCAGCCAAATTATTTGCTAAAGCATAACGAAAGTGACCTCTGCTCCAGTTCCCAATAAATTCCTCATTTCCATCTGAGATCCATCACCCTGGCCTTTACTTGTCCATATCACTATCAGGATTTTGGTCACAACCATTTAACCAGTCTCAAAGAGGTTCCAAACTCCCTGCTGTCTTTCTGTCTTCTTCTGAGGCCTTCAAACTCTTCCAACTTCTGCCCATTCCCCAGTATCAGTTGCTCCCACATTTTCCGATATCTTTATAGAAATGCCCCAATCCTGGTACCAATTTTTTGTGTCAGACCATTCTTACATGACTATAAAGGAATACCTGAGACTGGGTAATTTCCAAAGAAAAGAGGTTTATTCGGCTCATAGTTCTACAGGCTATACAAGAATGGCACCAGCATCTGCTCAGCTTCTGGGGAAGCCTCGGAGTGAAACAGCCAGATCATGTGAAAACTCACTATCATGAGGACAGGACCAAGCTGTGAGGGATCGGCCCTCATGACCCAAACACCTCCCATCAGGCCCCACCTCCAACATTGGGGATTACATTTCAACATGAGATTTGGGGGAAATGTATCCAAACTATATCACCCAGGGTAACATTTCTGACTGTTTTTTACACTATGATGGTAACATTAGTAGCTGCAACAGAGACTGTATGGTCTGTGAAGCTGAAAATATTTCCTATCTGACTCTTTACAGAAATGTTTACCCATCCATGCTCTACAGGGGAGAAGGGGGTGCCAGCTTCAGAAGACAAAGCAGGGTAGGAGGGTTGAGGATGAGGAAGGCTGCACCAGGAAGGAGAGGGAGGAACTGAAGGCAGGGAGGGAAGAAGTCTTGAAGCCTTGGGGGAGGCCAGTGCAAAGGCCCTGAGGCAGGACGAGGGCTAGAGGGGCTGGAGTGGAGAGGCCCACCGCCAGAGAGCACAAAGCCAGCTCTCCTCGGAGTGAGATGGGGGACGCTCAGAGAGCCAGGAGTAGGGGAGAGTGTAATTTTATTATTTTATTTTATTGAGATGGGGTCTCTGTTGCTCAGGCTGGAGTGCAGTGCTATCTCAGCTCACTGCAACTTCTACCTCCTGGGTTCAAGTGATTCTATGCCTCAGCCTCCTGAGTAGCTGGGATTACAGACACCTGCCATCATACCTGACTGATTTTTGTATTTTTAGTAGAGACAGGGTTTCGCCATGTTGGCTAGGCTGGTCTAGAACTTTCAGCCTCAAGTGATCACCCGCCTTAGCCTCCCAAAGTGTTGGGATTACACGTGTGAGCCACTGCACCTGGCTGATTTCTGTTTTCAGAATCTCTCTGCTCTGGTGTGGGAAAGAATGTCGATGGAAGGGCGAGAGGGGAACCTAGGAGGCCAGTGGAGGAGCCATTGCCAATGGCCTCAGTTGAAAATGATGGTGACCAGGATGGCAGCAGCAGAGATGGTTAAAAGTGACCGGATTCTGGGTCTCTGCGAGGGCAGCGTGGGTGTGGAGAGCAGCATCCAGGCTGAGAGAAGGGGGAGTCCAGGATGATGTCAGCGTGTTTGGTCTGAGCCTCTGGAAGGCGGGACTGCTGCTCACTGGGGTTGCACGTGATGGGGGCACGGACGGGGAGACACCTGGGGAGGAAGAGTCTTGGGCACAGAGCGGGGTGGGATGTGGATCCTTAGCCTGAACGCATCCCATGGAGATTCTGTTAGACCTCTCAAAAGGGAGTGGAGTGAGCGGGGCCTACGGACCAGGGAAAGGGCTGGCCTGGCCTGGCAACGTGGACTCTTCCATGATCCCAGAGAAAACTGAAGAAAGAGCTTCAAGGGCTCAGCCTTGGAGACCTCCATGTTCAGAGGTCGGCGAGGAGAAGTGGGAGAGAATGGTGCCCAGCAGTGGGCGGAGGAAGTGGGTGGAGCGTAGGGCCCAGCGTGTGGGCCGCGGCTGCCCAGGCCAGTGGGGCGAGCCTGGAAACGTGTCACCTGGACTGAGCATGGGCCGGCTGTTCGTGACCTGGAGGAGACCTGTTTTGAAATGAAAGCAGCTCTTACATATCTGGCACTTACTGAGGGTCAGGCATCATGATATGAACTCAGAGGCATCCAGGACTCCTCGGGGCTGAGGCGGGCACCCTTCCCTGCACCCGGATGAAAACCTGGGCAGCTGCTGTGCAGTGGAGTCCTTGAGTGGACTCAGTTCAGGAACTGCAACTCTAGTTCCAGTTTAATGATCAAAATTCTCAACCAGGTGCGGTGGTCCACACCTGTAATGCCAGCACTTTGGGAGGCCAAGGCAGGAGGATCACTTGAGTCCAAGAGTTTGAGCCTAGCCTTATCAACACAGCAAGACCTTGTCTTTACAAAACGTACAAAAGTTAGCCAGGTGTGGCGGTACAAGCCTGTGGTCGCCGCTAATTGGGAGGCTGAGGCTAGAGGATCGCTTGAGCCCAGGAGGTTGAGGCTGCAGTGAGCTGTGATCATGTCACTGCAGTCCAGCCTGGGCAACAAAGCAAGACCCTGTCTCAGTAAATAAATAAATAACTTAAGCTTATTTAAAGCTGCAGCTTTGGGAAGTTGCAGCAAAGAAGCCACCATGGAGAAAGGCCAGGTCAGCTTCTCTCTTTCTGCACCTGCTCCTCCCAGCCCAGCTATCTCCGAACCTCATGGAGGGACAGAGGGAACAGGAAAGGCCACCCAGGGAGGCCCAGCACCCCGTGACCAGGCTCCAGGGCCCTGTGGGTTTGTGGATTCCCAATGCTGAGTCCTCCCTCACGGGCCGTTGTGGGCACCTTGGACATTGCTCAGAAGCATCTGGTCCCCAGGAACACACACCTTTGCCTGATCATCTGGGAAGGGCACCTTGCCCCAGTGAGGCCACCTGTCCAGCTCCATGGCCCACCAGGCAGCGACAGGCTATCTGTCCATCTCCATGGCCTGCCAAGCAGTGACAGCCACAGCCTCAGCCTCGCCTTTGATCAGACATGTGTGTCATACCCCCAGCTCCCCAGCTCCAGGGGACACAGGTCCTTTCTTGCCAGGCCTGAGATGAACAAGGGAGGGTTGAGGCCCCAAGCCTCTCTCTCTTTCTCGCCTCACCCACTCCTCTGTTAGATTCTCAAAGTGGATGGTGGGCTAACTAGGGCAACCGACCATCCCAGTTTACCTAGAACTGAAGGGATTTTCAGGGATAAAACCGCGAAAGTCTGGACCAAACGGGAGTGAATGGGTCGCCTGGGGCTGGTGGAGCCAGGTTTCCTTCCGCAGGCCCCCCGCAAGCACGGGTGGAGCCCAGGACAGGAGCACAGGGCAGGCCCCAGGAGTGGGCCTGCCACTCACGAGTCTTTTTTTTTTTTTTTTTTTTTTTTAGATTAAGTATTTGGTTACGGGCTGGGCTGGAGTGCTGTGGTGCCATCTTGGCTCACTGCAATCTCCTCTCCTGGGTTCAAGCGATCCTCCTGCTCAGCCTCCTGAGTAGCTGGGACTGCAGGCACGTACCACCACGCCCAGCTAAGTTTTTGTAATTTTAGTAGAGACAGGGTTTCACTGTGTTAGCTAGAACATTCTTAATCTCCTGACCTTGTAATCCGCCCACCTTGGCTTCCCAAAATGCTGGGATTACAGGAATGAGCCATCTTGCCCAGCCAATTTTTTAAATCTCTAGTTGAGATGGGATTTCACCATGTTGGCCAGGCTGGTCTTGAACTTCTGACCTCAAGTGATCTGCCCACCTTGGCCTCCCAAAGTGCTGGGTTTACTGGCATGAGCCACTGTGCCTGGCCCCACTCACAAGTCAAACCATGCCTCAGCACATCGATGCCATTTACAAAAGAGTAGAGGAATTTTTCCAGACAAAAAGAGACAAGAGAGATAGGTTAACTGATCATGTTCTGCTTAAACGATAGCTCTGATGATATTAGAATTGTTAGTGTTTGCAGGTGTGACAAACGATTCTGTTTCTGAGGGAGAATGTTCTTAGGAAATCTCTTCTGAACTCTCGTGAAAAGCATCACGCTGTTGGCAACATAATGTTTATTTTTATGTATTAACTTATTACTATTTTTTTTGACGCGGAGTTTTGCTCTGTCGCCCAGGCTAGAGTGCAGTGACACAATGCTGGCTCACCACGAGCTCTGCCTCAGGTTCAAGCAATTCTCCTGCCTTAGCCTCCTGCGTAGCAGGGATTGCAGGCGCCCGCCACCACGCCTGGCTAATTTCTGTGTTTTTAGTAGAGACAGGGTTTCACCATGTTGGATAGGCTGGTCTCGAACTCCTGACCTCATAATCTGCCCACCTCAGCCTCTCAAAGTGCTGGGATTATAGGTGTGAGCCCCTGCATCTGGCCTATTTTTATTTTTTAGAGACAGGGTCTTGCTCTGTTGCCCAGGATAGAGTGCAGTGGCACAATCACAGCTCACTGCAGCCTCAACCTCCTGGGCTCAGCCTCCCAAAGTAGCTGGGACCACAGGCGTGAGCCACTGCACTCGGCCCAATGTACCTTCAATATTTACATTTCTGGCAAATGTAGCAAAATCTTAACAAATTTTGAACCTAGATAATAAAATTGTGAGGCTGGGTGCAGTGACTCAGGCAGGGTGCGATGGCTCACACCTGTCATCCCAACACTTTTGGAGGCCAAGGCAGGCGGATCACTTGAGGCCAGGAGTTTGAGACCAGCCTGGCCAACATGGTGAAACCCCATCTCTACTAAAAATACAAAAAAATTAGCCAGGCATGGTGGTGCATATCTGTGATCCCAGCTACCAGGGAGGCTGAGTCAAGAGAGCTGCTTGAACCTGGGAGGTGGTTGCAGTGAGCCGAGATTGCACCATTGCACTCCAGCGTGGGCGACAGAGTGAGACTCCATCTAAAAATAAAGAAAGAAAGAAAGAAACATAAAATACAACAAAATGATGGACGGTCGCTGTAAAGAAAAAAATAAAGGTGTGGATCAGCCAACAAGCGATGGCGTCGGGCGTCCCGTCCACCTGGCTGGACAAATACATCTCAGAACACCTGGAAGGTGGTTCCACGTAGAACTTTCTGGACTGCTTGCAGTGCCGTGCTGGAGCTTGGGGACAGAGGAGCCTGGCCCATGGACCTCCCCTGGTCCCACCAGCGGTGAGGTCCGCCTGTGGGAGGGGCTCTGAGGGGGACTCCCGTATGGCCTCTGTGCAGTTTGGGCAGGGAGTTTGGGGTCTGAGCACCTGGCGCAAAGCCTGGAAAGAGGGTTTGGGTGCTGAGGGCACTTCCTCGGGGCCGCGTGGGGGCTGGGCAGGCTGGACAAAGGTGGAGCCCCCTCAAGCCTGGAGCCCGGGACAGGGGCGCCTCTTTTGCTGTCTTAGGCCTTCAGTACTTCAAGCAAAATGGAGGCAGAACTCCCACCTTGACACCCGGATTCCTTCAGACCAGCTGTCCAGAGACAGCAAGGGTGAGGACAGGGGTGGCCCTGCCTAGGGTCACGCAGCCAGGCAGTGACCAGGCAGGGTCTGAAGCCAGGCTAAGCCTCTCCCTCGTCCTCTTCCACGTCCTCACCCCTGCACAGGACCCTCCAGCTCACTCCTCCTCGGCCAGTTCCACCCCTCAGCTTGTAAACACTGTGGGATTCTCCCTTTTTAAAAACAAAGGCTGGGGCGGTGGTTCACGCCTGTAATCCCAGCACTTTGGGAGGCCAAGGTGGGTGGATCACCTTAGGTCAGGAGTTCGAGACCCATCTGGTCAACATGGTAAAACCCCATCTCTACTAAAAGTAGAAAAAAGCTGGGTGCGGTGGCGGCTGCCTGTGATCCCAGCTACTCAGGAGGCTGAGCAGGAGAATCGCTTGAACCCGGGAGGCAGAGGTTGCAGTGAGTGCATTGGATCACACCAATGCACTCCAGCCTGGGCGACAAGACTCTGTCGCAAACAAACAAACAAACAAAACTGGCCATTCCCCTTGAGCCCCACCTCAGGGTCCTCTGAGCACTCCACCCTATCGTCTACACTGGCTGCCTCCCGCCCTCACCTTCTGCTCAGGCCATTCCTCGCTGCATCTGTCTTCTAGATTCTGCAGCCTTCAGCATACTGAGCCCCTCCCTTGTCCCCTGGAGCCACCTCCAGCCTCCCCCTGAGCTGCCACTCCTCTCCCAGTAGCCTCCACCCAAAACCCCTCCAGTCCTCAAGCTGCCCCTGCATCTGGCACTGCCCTTCCACGTGCCCCTTCCCTCCAGCTCCACAGCAGGGTTGGGCCTCCAGGCTCTCCCCACTGCGGTGGGAGCTCCGGGGGAGAGAGAAGTGTGTGTGGACTTGTGATGCCAGGTCTGGGACCAGGGTCAGCTGGTTGGTGGAGTGTGGAGGAGGATAGGGACTTTTGGGTAGAGGGGCTTCGGGGGCAAGACCTGGATGGGGGATGACCCAAAGGAAGGCTCTGACCCCGGGAATACTGGCTGTCGCCCTGCCCTTCCTGCAGGACGCAGCTCCATCCCAGCGAGGTCGTAGTTTAGACATCTCCAGCAGCACCGACTGGAAAGGAAGTCATCAAAGGTGCCCAGGACCCACCAGAGGCTTTTTCTGGAGGTGGCAGAGGAGGGTGTGGGTCTCAGGGTGCTGGCCGAGGGCACGCGTGGGAGGTCTTAGGTCTGCACCCGCCCATGAAGGCCCCTCACACTCGCTGGTGGAGTCTTAGAGGGAACAGCAGCCCCTAGGCTCTGAAAGGGGTGGGGAGGGGCTTCTCTGGCTTCCTAAGCAAGATAGCTGGGCCTGGCACTGAGCCTAAAAATCACATGCCAGCCGGGCACGATGGCTCTCACCTGGAATCCCAGCACTTTGGGAGGCCGAGGATGGTGGATCACAAGGTCAGGAGTTCAAAACCAGCCTGGCCAACATGGTGAAACCCCATCTCTACTAAAAAATACACAAATCAGCAGGGCATGGTGGCGCGTGCCTATAGTCCCAGCTACTCAGGAGGCTGAGGCAGGAGAATTGCTTGAACCCGGGAGGCGGAGGTTGCAGTGAGCCAAGATCGCGCCCAGCCTAGGCGACAGAGCGAGACTCCGTTTCAAAAAAATAAAATAAAATAAAATATCACATGCCACAGCATATGGGCAATGAAGACACAGACCCTCCCCAAAGCTGTCAAAGAAGATCCCATGGGGTGCAGCCGCTGAGTCTGAGCGCTCAATGCTTGGGGGAGCCTGGCAAAAGAGGTCCTCCTCTCGCTCTGCAGGCCAGGATCAAAGACGTTCCCTGCATGTTGGTAATTCTCAAACAACCCCATGGCTACTGGAGCAAAGATCACCGTGGGCGGTGGCCTCAGGAGCAGCGGACAGGGGACAGGGCATGCAGTTCTTTTGACGCCGATCCCTTGCCCCACAGTCAACAAACTGCACCAAGATTTTGTCTTCTCCATACAAGGAAAGGGACAGGTCGCAGTCCCTCTCGCTGCCCTCGCTGAGCCAGAAGCTGCAGCGTGAGCTCTCTTAAGCCCCATTTCGAGGTTCTCCAGAGGCACTCCTGAATCCCTACTCACCCATTAAGTCCTCCTAATTGCCCTTCAAAGTCTTCACGTATGCCCATTAGACAGAGGGGAAAACTGAGGCGAGATCAGGCGACCTGACCTAGGTTCCTCAGCGAGCAGGGCGTGGAGCCGAGGACCTCCTTGTTTCTGCTCCCCACGCAGCCCCCTGGCCCTGCTTGGGTGAAGAAGCTGAGGCCAGGAGGGCCGGAGTGACCCAGACGGGCGGGCCGCCTGCCGTAAGACGTGCGACCACGAGGAGGCAGCAGCGGCCCGCCTGGCCAGGCTCTCCCTGGCGCTTGGAATCCGTCCTGGCTGAGAGGCAGGAACTCTGCTGTAAAAGCGGGTGAGGGGTGGCTGTGTGGGAGGGCGTGGAAGATGGACGCGGCCAGGGGAGCAGCAGCTGTGCACACCGATACCGTTAAGATGAAGGGAAAGAGCGTGGGCTCCGAGATCACTGGACAGGGTTCCACCTTTCTTACTGCTCACGGAATGGCCCTGGGCGGGTTCTTGAACCCTTGGAGACCTGCTTTCTTTTTTTGAGACAGGGTCTTGCTCTGTGGTCCAGACTGGAGTCCCATGGCACGATCTCGGCTCGCTGCTGCCTCCACCTCCCAGGTTCAAGTGATCCTCCCAGCTCAGCCTCCTGTTTAGCTGGGACCCCAGGTGCATGCCACCACAGCCGGCTGATTTTTGTATTTTTTGGTAGAGATGGGGTTTCACCATGTTGCCCAGGCTGCTCTCAAATTCTGAGTTCATGCGATCCTCCTGCCTCAGTCTCCCAAAGTGTTGGGATTACGGGCATGAGCCACCGCTCCCGGCGGAAACCTCAGTTTTCTTTCTTTTTTTTGAGACGGAGTCTCGCTCTATTGCCAGGCTGGAGTGCAGTGGCCTGATCTTGGCTCACTGCAACCTCTGCCTCCTGGGTTCAAGCCATTCTTCTCAACCTTCTGAGAAGTTAGGAGTACAGGCGCGGGCCACCATACCCAGCTAATTTTTGCATTTTTAGTAGAGACAGAGTTTCATCATGTTGGCCAGGATGGTCTTGATCTCTTGACCTCATGATCTGCCTGCCTCAGCTTCCCACAGTGCTGGGATTACAGGTGTGAGCCACTGCGCCAACCTCAGTTTTCTAACCCAAGCCAGCAAGGACACTGGTAGCTGCCTAGCTTGGCTGTGCTGGGAAGTAAGATGACCAGGTAGCAAACACAAAATATTACTACCCAGACACAGGCCCCCAGGCTGGGTGAGCAGCTGTGGCCAGCGCTGCTGCTTCTTGGCCTGTGCTTGAAGGAGGGGCCTCACTACCATCTGGCTGCATTCTCTTCTGAGCCTGGCACTGCTGCGTGGGAATAAATTCTCCCACCCAGGTTGGCAGATTTCGTGCAAAGTTAAGTCTCAACTCTTTGGGATGGACTTCAAGGCCTCTCCATCGGACCGGCCCCCGTGACTGCATCTGCTCCTCCTCCCGTTCCTGGTTTAACCCAGCCCAGCTTTCCTCCTGCTCAGCCCTCCCTGGGCCTCCTGTCACCCTCGTGCCGCTGTGCTTCGCAGTGCTGTTCCCTGTGCCCTGAATGCTTTGCCCTGCCTTCCATCCAGCAGAGAGTCAGGGCCCCTGTGAGGCTGCACCCAGCCCGTCCTCCAGGTTTCTGCCTCTGCTGAGCACTTCTCACATGATTGCTTCAGGGAGTCCCCACCTGCCCGTGAGCTTCTCAGGACTGGGACCTGCTGAGTCTGCCAGTCTGCCTGTGATTTTTACAGGCAGGCCCATTGTCCCTTGGCCAACATCAGAGCCTGCACATTTGCAGATCTGTGCCAGCCACTGAGCACCCTGGCACCCCAGCTGGCAGCTCTGTTATCACCGCGTTCTGTGAAGCTGAGGCTCAGAGAGGTGAAGCGTCTGGCTTGGGGCCACACCTGCGTCAGCTGCGGAGCTGGGAGCTGAGGTTTGCCCCTGGGGCTCCGCTCACGGAGTCCTGCACTAACTGCAGTTGGAGCCGCCTATGTCGGGTCAGGGGAGTTCACATTAACTCCCTCTCAAATCCCTCAGCCAGGCGGGGGCTGATGACGGACACACTGAGGGATGTGTTACCTTAAAAAGCCACTTTTTATCATTTACTAAAATCCCATGGACAATTTGACCTGGCCGTTTCCATGCTGTTGATCTGTTGACATCTACATCATTATGGCTATACATCACAATGCATTTTAACATTAAAATGGTGTTGCTGCTTAGAATTGTTCTGGCCTGTCTCCTATTTGTATTCTTCCAGATAAATTTTAGAAGCATTTTATCAAGTTCCCCTCCCAGAAAAAGGCCCTATTGGAGTCTGGTTGAAAAAAACTGAATTTTTATGTTAACTTAGGAAGGGGCCAGGTGCAGTCGCTCACGCCTGTAATCCCTGCACATTGGGAGGCCAAGGCAGGCAGATCACTTGAGGTCAGGAGTTCGAGACCAGCCTGGCCAACATGGTGAAACCTCACCTTTACTAAAAGTACAAAAATTAGCCGGGTGTGGTGGCAAGTACCTGTAATCCCAGCTACTCAGGAGGTTGAGGCAAGAGAGTCACTTGAACCTGGGAGGCGGAGGTTGCAGTGAGCCCAGACTGACCACTGCACTCTGTCAACAAGACTCTGTCTCAAAAAAACAAAACAAAACAAAACAAAACACTTAAGAAGGATTGAGACTCTTACAGTCTTAGGCCTTCCTATCCAAGTGCACAATACAGCTTTTCATGTATTCAAGGCTTTTTCAATGCATCAACAGAATTTGTAGGTTTTTTTCATGATATCCTGCTATTTCATATAAAATGTATTCCTAGATATTCTGCATGTTTTCTGGATGTTTGTTAATGAATATTTTTCACTTGTCATATTTCCTAACTGGCTGTTATTTGTAGATAGGACATCTATTGAATTTTTCTTATTACTTTGAAAATGGCCATTCTTTTGTGTTTTTCTTTTAACTTTCTACTTTGAGATAATTTTGACTTACAGAAGATTTGCAAAAATAGTACAGAGAGTTCCTGTTTCCCCCCTTATGCTAACCCAGTTTCTCCTTATGTTACCATCTTACATAACTATAGAACAATTGTCAAATCTAAGAATCAACCTGAGCGCAACGCGATTAACTACAGAAGCGATTCGGATCTCGCCAGTTCTTCCACGGATCCCCTTTCTCTTCCAGCGTTCAGTCCCGAATCCTACATCGTATCTAGTTGTCATTTCTCTTTGGTCTCTTCTAATCTGTGACAGTTCCTTGGTCTTTCTTTGCCTTTCATGACTTTCTTTTGAAAAATACTGCCAGTTGTTTTGTAGAATGCACTCGGTTTGGTTTTGTGAAGTTTTTTGTGATTAGATCAAGGTCATGAGTTACTGGAGAGGATGCCACAGCCTTGGTATGCAAGCTCCGTGAGTCACATCAGGGGCTTTGCAATGTCAATGTATATTCCCAGAGACCCTAACCTTGAGCTTGTCGTTAAGAGACTGTCTGCAGAATTCTCCACTATAAAGTTACTATTTTTCCCTTTTTAATTACTAAACGTCTTTGGGGAAATACTTTGAGACTATGCAAATGTCCTGTTCCTGCTTCAACTTCCATTCACTAAGCTTAGCATTCATCTGTGGATCTTGCTTACAGCAATTAGGACTGTGAAGTTCTAATGGTAATTTTCTGTTTCTCTCATTCCTTCAACCTTTATTATTATTATCATTTTGAGATGGAGTCTTGCTCTGTCGCCCAGGCTGGAGCGCGGTGGCACAATCTCGGCTCACGGCAATCTCTGCCTCCCGGGTTCAAGTGATTCTCCCGCCTCAGCCTCCCGAGTAGCTGGGACTACAGGCGCACGCCACCACACCCAGCCTCCTATGCCATTTTAATATGCCCCTGTCTTTTCTTTTCTTTCCTACTTTCTGAGACCGTAAGAATCTCCAGGATATGTTTGCTGCCCTAGACTTAGTCTCAATCAGTTCTGAGAAAAGCCCTGGTTCTTTTTATGGGATAATGGTGCTTAGAAAACTAGTTTTGGTATGTTAGCTTTTTTTTTTTTTTTTTTTTTTGAAACAGGGTCTCTCTGTGTTGTCCTGCCGGGAGTAGCACACTCACAGCTCACCATAGCCTCAACCTTCTGGGCTCAAGCAATCCTCTTGCCTCAGTCTCCAAGATTACTGGGACTACGGGTGTGCACCACCACACGTGGCTATTTTTTGAAACTGTTTGTAGAGATGGCGTCTCCCTATGTTTGCTGGTCTGGAACTCCTGGCCTCAAGCAATCCTCCCGCCTTGGACTCCCAAAGTGCTGAAATTACAAGTGTGAGCCACTGCACCTGGCCTGGCCAAAGTCTGTCCTTTTTTTTTTGAGATGGACTCTTGCTCTGTTGCCCATGCTGGAGTGCAATGGTGCGATCTCGGCTCACTGCAACCCCTGCCTCCCGGGTTCAAGAGATTCCCCTGCCTCAGCCTCCCAAGTAGCTGGGACCACAGGCACACACCACCATGCCCAGCTATTTTTTTTCTATTTTAATAGAGACGGGGTTTCATCAAGTTGACCAGGATGATCTCAATCTCCTGACCTCATGATCCGCCCGCC
Source organism: Cheracebus regulus (assembly GCA_963574635.1). Taxonomy (NCBI): domain Eukaryota; kingdom Metazoa; phylum Chordata; class Mammalia; order Primates; family Pitheciidae; genus Cheracebus; species Cheracebus regulus. The sequence goes on from CAUYQU010095674.1 coordinate 33,839, forward strand.
TCCGCCTCCCAAAGTGCTGGGATTACAGGCATGAGCCACTGCGCCCGGCCAGATCTGTTCTTCTTTAAAATAAGTTGTTTTATGGTTTTTATCTTGGGTTTTTCCAGCTATTTAATCATATTGGTTACAAAAAAGGATGATTTTTACTACCTCCTTTCCAATGTTTTTACATATTTTTTCATTTACTCTAACTGCATTTAAAATAAACTTTAAAAATAAATAAATAAATAACTAAACACACCTGTAATTCCAGCACTTTGGGAAGCCAAGGAGGGCGGATCACCTGAGGTCCGTAGTTCGAGACCAGCCCGACCAACATGGAGAAATCCTGTCTCTACTAAAAATACAAAATCCGTTGAGTATGGTGGCATGCACTTGTAATCCCAGCTACTCAGGAGGCTGAGGCAGGAGAATTGCTTGAACCAGGGAGGCAGAGGTTTCGGTGAGCTGAGATCGTGCTGTTGCACTCCAGCCTGGGCAACAAGAGCAAAACTCCGTCCCTTAAATAATAATAATAAAACTCCTAAAATAATAACAGTAAAATAAAATTTTATTTTTAGAATGGCTTCATATTTACAGAAAATGTGCAAAGATAGTACAGAGAGTTCCTGTGTACTCCACACCCAGTTTTCCTTATTATTATTATTATATTATTATTTTATTATTACTATATTTTGAGATGGAGTTTTGCTCTTGTTGCCCAGGCTGGAGTGTAATGGCGTGATCTCAGCTCACTGCAACCTCCGCCTCCTGGGTTCAAGCTATTCTCCTGCCTCAGCCTCCAGAGTAGCTGGAATTACAGGCATGCATCACAACACCTGGCTAATTTTTGCATTTTTAGTAGAGACAGGGTTTCTCCATGTTGGTCAGACTGGTCTCGAACTCCCGACCTCAGGTGATTTGCCCGCCTTGGCCTCCCAAAGTGCTGGGATTACAGGCATGAGCCACCACGCCTGGCCAGTTTTCCTTATTATTAACATCTTATATTAACATGATACACAATTAATAAACCAATAACATTATTATTCACGGAAGTCCACACTTTATTAAGATATGCTTCCTTTTTACCTACTGTCTTTTTCTGGTCCAGGATCCCATCTAGAAGACAGCATTACATTTAGTCATCAGGTCTTCATAGGCTCTTCTTGACTGGAACAGTTCCTCAGACTTTCCTTGTTGCTGTTGACCTTGACAGTTTTGAGGAGGACTGGTATCTTAGTCTGTTTTGTGCTGCTATCCCACAGTAGCAGAGACTGAGTAATTTGTAAAGGAAAAAAAAAAATGCCTTTCTGACTGTCGTGGAGGCTGGGAAGTTCAAGAGGAAGTTGCTGGCTGGTTTGGTCTCTGGTTCCAAGATGGCACCTTGATGTTGCGTCCTCTGGAGAAGAACGCTGTGTCCTCTCACAGCAGAGGAGGGAAGGGCAAAAAGGAATGCACTCCCTTTGCCAAGCCCTTTTATAATGGGCATTAATTCATTAAAAATGAATCCCTGACAAACATCAAGGTTTAAAGCACTGGTTCTCAAACTTTTTGGTCTCAGGAGCCTTTTATAACCTTAAAATGTTTTGAGGATCCCAAAAAAGGCTTCTACACATTCTATCTTTTAATATTTACCATATCAAAAATTGAACTGAAAAAATTTTAGATTTATTCCTTTAAAATAACAAGGATAAGCCCATTACATGTTAACATAAGTAATATATTACTTAGCTATATTTATCAAAACAAAAATTAGAAGAGTGGCATGTTTTAAATTTTTGTGAATGTCTTTAATGCATGCCTTCTCATATTTGTTTCTGCATTGAAGTTATTGCAAAATACTGTGTCAGTTGACATATATAAAGAAAATGTGGCCTCATACAGCTGTGTAGTTGGAAAGGCAAGAAGAGTATTTTGATTCTCTCTTCAAATAATTATGGATAGTCTCTTGTCACTACACTGGAATGCAAAAAGTTGTAGTAAATAAAGGTTAGGGACAGTGTGAAATCTGAAAGCATGTGAATGAACTTTTTGAGTTTTGTAACATTAAACTGTATATGTGATAGCATATAGTATTGTCCTAATATTGGAATTGGTATCAGAAGTGGGGTGCTACTGTTAATAAATAAAAAGGAAGAAAGAACTAAATTATTTGACATTGGCTCAGAAGTCAGGCAGTAGGCAGTATGGAACCCGACGTTATACCATGTAATACATTGGCAACCATTTGATCCAACTATCTGTCATGATGACTTGGAAAGTCAACCACGTGCTTACAGAGCCCGTAGGCATAGGGGAAAATAGTATAAAACAGAAGTTCTTACCAGTTGCATTTAGCCAAATATTAAATGAAAGAGATATTCTTGGGCAGCAACTGGACCGTTTTCAAGTAAAAGTGAAAGATAATAGACAGAGTCCAGACATTTGTGCCGTGTGGGTTAAGAAAATCCAGTTGTTTCTAGACACCACATATGAAAACAACACCGAAAACAAGTCTTTGAGTGGCAAAGGCCGATTAACACTCGGCTCGGTAACAAAGACCAGATGGGCCAACCCCAAATGAAATGAGGAGCCTGTGGTGATGAGGAGACAGAGGAGTAAGATCAATCTGGGAATTTCGCTCAGGAGAGTCTGGGCTCTGATCATGTGCACGTGCAAACGGACTGGAAACAAACAGGTGAGACGTCTACCACTTCTTTGAGGGAACTGCGTTGCCAAAGAAGTCATGAAACCAGACTCTATACTCTTTGGACATTAAAGTAAAAACAACCTCTAGGCCCCTAAACTTGCAAGGGCAGGAAGTGGGCTGCCAAAGCTGTTCATCCTCCAAGGTGGGCCTAGTTCCCAGTCTCCAATATACACTTCAGATATGGCCCTGGAGGACGATGGACATGGAGAACCTCCCAGAGGATGAGGCTGAGGCTAGGGCTTTCTTTCTTTCTCTCTTTTCTTTCTTTCTTTCTTTCTTTTTTTTTTTTTTTGTGAGATGGAGTTTCACTCTTGTTACCCAGGCTAGAGTGCAATGGTGCAATCTTGGCTCACTGCAACCTCTGCCTCCCAGGTTCAAGCAATTCTCCTGCCTCAGCCTCCCAAGTAGCTGGGACTACAGGCATGCACCACCATGCCCAGCTAATGTTTTGTATTTTTAGTAGGGACGAGATTTCACCATGTTGAACAGGATGGTCTCGATCTCTTGACCTCGTGATCCACTCACTCGCCTTGGCCTCCCAAAGTGCTGGGATTATAGGCATGAGCCACTGCGTCTGGCCAGGCTTTATTTCTTTAATAACCTCAGCTGCCTCTATTTCCTCTTCTTCTTCTGGAAGTCCTATCCTTGTTATTATTATTATTATTATTTTAAAGATGGGGTTTCACCATATTGGTCAGACTGGTCTCGAACTCCTGAGCTCAGGTGATCCACCCGCCTCAGTCTCCCCAAGTGCTAGGATTACAGGCGTGAGCCACCACGCCCAGCTTTATTATCATTATTACTTTTAGATAAAAGATCTCGCTATATCTCCTAGGCTGGAGTGCAGCCACATGATCGTGGCTCACTGCAGCCTTGATCTTCCGGCTCAAGTGACCCTCCTGCCACAGCTTCCTGAGTAGCTGGGAGGACAGGCACATGCCACCATGCCTGGCTATTTTTTTTCGGTAGAGATGGGGGTCTCATCATGTTGCCAGGGCTGGTCTCAACCTCCTGGGAGGATTCAAAAGATCCTCCCACCTCAGCCCCTGAGTAGCTGGGATTCAGGAGCACACCACCGCGCCCCTGAATTTTATTTTATTTTTTATATGGATAGGATGTACGGTGTTGGAAATGGATTGCTTGCAGAGGCAAGAGGATTGCTTGAGCCCAGGAGTTTGATCATACTGTGAACCATGATCACATCCCTGCACTCCAATCTGGGCGACAGAGTAAGACCTGTCTCAAAAAAGAAAGAGAGAGAGAAGACTCGAAGATAGGCATCGGAGTGGGAATGTTTTATAGTGGACAAAAATGAAGGCTGCAAACCTGCCCTATAGTCATGGGGCTGAAGGTGGGCTAACCAGGGCTGGGGGTACCAGGTGGTTGACTATGGCTACATCTTTGGCTTTCCGTGGTTGGTCCTAAGTTGGAAGCAGGAACAAAACTTAGGGAAGCTGTTAGTTATTAATCAAGTTCTGGCTGTAGTGGGTCGGTTGTGACAGAAGTTATTGTTTTGGCCAGCCGCCATGGCTCATGGCTATAATTTCAGCACTCTGGGAGGCTGATGTGGGCAGATCACCTGAGATCAGGAGTTCGAGACCAGCCTGGCTAACATGGCGAAACACCACCTCTACTAAAAATACAGAAATTAGCTGGGCATGGCGATGCATGCCTATAATCCCAGCTACTCAGGAGGCTGAGGCAGGGGAATCACTTGAACCCAGGGGACCAAGGTTGCAGCAAGCTGAGATCACGTCACTGCACTCCAGCCTGGGCAAAAGTGTGAAACTTCATCTCGGGAAAAAAAAAAAAAAAGAAGTTATTGTTTAGCTTTCTCTATTGATATCGGACGTAGTAATCTGGGTTCCTGCAAGTCTGACTTCCAGCAGACTGGCTGCATGGGCCGTGTATGGTAGATAAGGCAGTAAGTAAAGCAAAAACGGACAGAACATCAAGGATAAATAGAAAATCCATAATCAAGCAGAAGATTTGAACCCTTCACTTTCAGTAACTGATAAAAGAAGTAGACAAAAAAATCGGTAAGGATGTAGATTTGAGCAACATAATTAACAAACTTGACCTGAGTTACACATATAGAACCCTGCAGAACACATATTTTCTTCCATACTCAGAACATTTATATAAAGTGACCACATGTTGGTCCATAAAGCAATTTCATCAAATTTCACACGAGTAAAATAACACAGACCATGTTTTCTGACCATAGTATGGTTAACCTAGAAATTGAAAACAAACAAAAAACTAGAAAAGTCCCATGTATCTGGAAATTTTAAAATACACTTTGAAATTACAAATGAATCAGAGATTAATTCAGATAGGAATTTAGAAATATTTTAAACTGAAAAATAATGAGAATACTATACCCCAAAACTGTGGGGTGCAGTTGAACAGAATGTAGAGGAAAAGTATACTCTTATGTGCATATCTTAAGGAGCAGGGGAGGATTGAAAGTTAATGGGAGGCCAAAGAGGGTGGATCACTTGAGGTCAGGAGTTCAAGACCAGCCTGGCCAACAGGGTGAAACCCCATCTCTACTAAAAATGCAAAAGATTATCTGGGCGTGGTGGTGCACGCCTGAAATCTCAGCTACTTGGGAGGCTGAGGGAGGAGAACCACTGAAACCTGGAAGGCAGAGGTTGCAGTGAGCCAAGATTGTGCCACTGCTCCCCAGCCTGGGAGACAGAGTGAGACTCCGGCTAAAAAAAAAAAAAAGTTAATGAGATAAACATCCATCTCAAAAAGTTAGAAAACAATGACATATAAACAAAAGAAAAAAATAAGGTTAAGAATATAAAGAGAGAGGTTGGGTGTGGTGGCTCAAGCCTGTGATCCCAGCATTTTGGGAAGCAGAGGTGGGCAGATCACTTGAGCCCAGGAGTTCAAGACCAGCCTAAGTATCATGGAGAGACCTTGTCTCTACTGCAAAAAAAAAAAAAAAAAAAAAAAAATCAGCCAGGCATGGTGGTGTTGAGGTGAGAGAATCACTTGAACCTACGAGGTTGAGGCTGCAGTGAGCCATGATTATGCCACCGCACTCCAGCCTGGGTGACAGAGTGGGACCCTGTCTCTAAAAAATAAAATAAGGCTGGGCACGGTGGCTCATGCCTGTAATCCCAGCACTTTAGAAGGCTGATAGATCTCCTGAGGTTAGGAGTTCGAGACCAGCCTGGCCAACATGGTGAAACCTCGTCTCTACTAAAAATACAAAAATTAGCTAGGCATGGAGGTGGGCGCCTATAATCCCAGCTACTCGGGAGGCCAAGGCAGGAGAATTGTTTGAACCTGGGAGGTGGAGGTTCAAAAACAAAAACAACAACAAAAACCCAAACAAACAAAACTAAATAAAAAATAAAATGAAATAAACTTTTTTTTTGTCTATTTTTTTCCCTTTTGTGGAGAACAGGGTCTTGCTATATCGCCCAGGCAGGTCTCGAACTCCTGGGCTCAAGCTATCCTCCTGCCTGTGCCTCCCTGAGAACTGGGATTACAGGTGTGAGCCACAGCGCCCAGCCAAATAACAGGGTTTTTTTTTTAGATAAGAGTCTCACTCTGTTGCCCAGGCTGGAGTGCAGTGGCTCAATCTCGGCTCACAGCAACCTTCACCTCCCGGGTTCAAGCTATTCTCCTGCCTTCGCCTCCCAAGCAGCGGGGATTACAGGCATGAGCCTGTCATCTAATTTTTGAATTTTTTCTCTTTTCTCCTTTTTCATTTCTTTTTTGAATCGAGGTTTTGCTCTATTGCCCAGGCTAGAGTGCAGCGGCATGATCATAGCTCACTGCAATCTTCAACTCCTGGGCCCAGGAATTCCACCCACCTCAACCTCCCAAGTAGCTGTGACTATAGGGGCGCACCACCTTGCCTGGCTAATTTGTTTAACTTTTACAGACAGAAATGGTCTCCCTTTGTTGCCTAGGCTGGTCTCAATCTCCTGGGTCCAAACAATCCTCCCGCTTAGGTCTCCCAAAGTGCTGGGATTACAGGCAGAGCCACTGTGCCCTGCCATGTGTCACTGTTACAGGGAAGATTCCAGTAGAGAGAGGTGGGACGTCCCGAAGAGGCAGTGGCTAATCAGTGGGATAAAGCTCCCCAGGAGATTGTGGGGGATAGAACCCGCATCCCAGGTGAGAAGATCTTTCCCTGGAAAGAACACCTCTTCCCACGCTACTGGAAGGGAGGAGGAAAGGATGGCTGTGTGTTTATTCAGGCCTGGTGCAGGCAGGGAGGGAGTTAAGGGAGTTCCCATGACAGGCTGTTGTTTTCTCTTTGAACAGAGTCAAGGCCTTCTGCTGAAAGAGAACGAGGTGGGTTTGAAAATGGTCGGGGACTGGGTACGAGCACCTTGCCGGGGGAGCGTGGGGTTCCGGGCAGTACAGAAGGCCTGCTTGTGGCAGAAGCCACGGGTCTTCCTCAGCACCCACCTAGGGGCAGGTGTGAAGTTGGGCATCTGGATTCATCCAGCAGGGTGGAGCTGCCAAGGGGCGTGTGGGAAGGACAAGGACATGAAAGCCACTCTTGACAGAGAATGACTTACTTGCTGGGTGCGGCTGCAGCCCAGGAACAGGATCGGTGGGAGTCTCGCGGTGGGAGAGCTGGAAGATGGTGCAGGAGCGGGGGCCGGGTGGATTCTCTCTAAGATGGAGCCTCTCCCAGGGATGAAGACAGGGTCCTGAGTGTGGCCTTGGGGCAGGAGAAGCCACGAAGGTCAGCAGGACTAGGACGAAGGAAGTCAGAGGGTGCACATGAAGGCTGGAGCACTCTCTTGAGGACCTCAGGGCTGGGGGCTGGGGTGGAGGGAAGACAGTGGTCTGATGCCATCAGAGTTAGATGGGCAGTGCCCGGGAGTGGTCTCTTGAAGGCAGAGTCTCCTTGAAGCTTGGAAGGAAGACAGTGGTCTTCCGATGCATCAAAGTTAGACGGGAAAGTTGGTAGAAAGCAGAGCCCAGGAGTGGTCTCTTGAAGGCAGAGTCTCCCTGAAGTTCAGGAAGAGAAATACTTCTGTGTGTATTTTTCAAGGCATGAAAAGGCTTTCCCTAGCCCTTCACACAGGCTGCCGTTCTGGAAACATTGGTGGAAATTCAACACCAGCTCTGGGGAAAGTCAGACATCTCCAAAACATACATGACCCACAGAAGACGTGAAAGAGATGTGGGGGTGGGGAGGAGTGATCGATGACACCATAAGTGCTATCAGGAAACTCAAGTGAAATCAGAAATCTAAAGGGGAGGAAGTTCCCTCCTGGGTCCTGGTTTAGGTAGTCCACTGTGAGGCACCTGGGTTACACTCAGGTGCTGTGAGTAAGGTTTAGCGTTTAGAATCGGTCAAATGTGCCGGGGCATGCCGGAACTCAGATGACAAGATAGGGTTTGTGGTTGCCCTGAAGATCTCAAAAGACTGGAAGCAGCCCTTTCTTTATTTCCCAAATACACTATAGTTCAAATCGGTGACACGTGTTTACTTGCTACTCTATATGGAAAGTTGATAGTCTGGGCGAAATGTCTCAGCCTATAATCCCAACACTTTGGGAGGCTGAGGTGGGTGTGTCACAAGGTCAGGAGTTCGAGACTAGCCTGGCCAACCTGGTGAAACCCCGTCTCTACTAAAAATACCAAAAAATTAGCTGGACATGGAGGTAGAAGTTGCAGTGAGCTGAGATCACGCTACTGCACTTCAGCCCGGGTGACAGTGCGAGACTCCGTCTAAAAAAAAAAAAGAAAGAAAGAAAGTTGATAAGTTGACCAACTGAAAAACCATTCAGGTTCTGCAATACTCGAACTGGATTGTTTCTTTTTTCTTCTCTAGGCAAAACAGTATCAATCGTAGACCTTCTTCTCAAAGAACGATTTTTCCACTTATTCGCAGTCTTTGTGAGTGGAGTGACTTGAACTTCTAGCAATATGCTAATAAGGAATGGACAGGAAGGTTTATACTCAGCTATTGATGCTATCTCCTACTTTAAAATGTGTATTGGGATTCAGTTGGGGTTTGTTTGTTGCTGCTAAAGAGCATTTCTACTAAAAAAAAGTTTTCTATTTTAAAGTACTTTTTTTCTATTATAAAAGTAATTAATGATTTGTAGTCATTTTGAGAGACAAAGGCTGCTAATTTCTTTGCTATTTTTGACCATTTAGTATTACAGATGAATGCTAGAATTATTTCCTCAAGTTCCAAAAGAATGCAAAATGCGTTTTGAGGTCTTGTTATTGGTACATTCTGATTTAGAATACTTAGAATTGTTACATCTTCCTGGTGAGTTGAATTTTGTATCATTATGAAGTGACTCCCTTTATTCATTTATTTATTTTTTGAGAAGAGTCTCGCTGTGTCACCAGGCTGGAGTGCAGGGGTGCGATCTCGGCTCACTGCAACCTCTGCCTCCTGGGTTCAAGAGCGTCTCCTGCCTCAGCCTCCCAAGTAGCTCGGATTACAGATGTGTGCCACCGCACCTGGCTAATTTTTGTATTTTTAGTAGGGACAATGTTTCACCATATTGGCCAGGCTGGTCTCAAACTCCTGACCTCGTGTGATCTGCTTGCCTCAGCCCCCCAAAATGCTGGGATTACAGGCATGAGCCACCGTGCCCAGCTGGTAATTGGTGACTTTTTATGACGGGATAGTGTCCATTTCAAAGGTATACCACAATTTGTATATCCATTAATTCACCCATTGATTAACATTTGGGTGTTTCTAGTTGTGACATAAAAAGAAATATATAAGTGGCCTCTTCCCCCTGTTCCTGGCACACAGCTTCTAAAGCCATTGAAATCTCAGGAGTGATCATGGTGTCTTTTTGTATGCTAATGAGACAACTGGTGTGGCTGGTGACTCCTACATAGCTTAGGAGGGGTCTGGTCACCACAAAAACCAAGGCATAGGCCAGGTGTGGTGGCTCACGCTTGTAATCCAAGTATTTTAGAGGCCAAGGCGGGCGGATCACCTGAGGTTGGGAGTTCAAGACCAGCCTGACCAACATGGTGAAACCCCATCTTTAAAAAAAAATTAAAAAAATAAATAAATGAAATTAAAAAAAAAAAAAAAAAAACGTCGGCTGGGTGCAGTGGTGTGTACCTGTAGTCCCAGCTACTTGGGAGGCTGAGTCAGGAGAATTGCTTGAACCTGAGAGGTGGAGGTTGCAGTGAGTGGAGATTGTGCCACTGCACTCCAGCCTGGGTGACAGAGTGAGACTCTGTCTAAAAAAATTAAAAAAACCAAGGCATGATCACAGGTTGGAACTTTCAGCCCCACCCCACCTTCCCACTTCCTGGGAGGGAAGGGAGGCTGCGATTGAGTTAATGACCAATGGCCAATGACTTAATAGATTGCACGTATGTAATAAAGCTTCCATAAAAGTCTAAAGGCCACAGTACAGAGAGCTTCCTGGTTCATAAACGCATCCATGTGCCAGGAGTGTGGTAATCCAGCAACCCCAGCTCCACGGGAACAAAAGCTCTTGGATTTGGGACCCCTTCCAGACCTTGCCCTACGCATGGCTTCATCTGCCGTTCATTTGTATCCTTTATAATAAATTGGCAAATGGAAGTAAGGTGTTTCCCTGAGCTCTGTGAGCTCTAGCAAATGACAAAGCTAAGGAGGAGGTCGTGGGCCCCTCTGATTTGTAGCCAAGACTCACAGAAGTGTGGTAACCTGGGGACCCACTACTGGAGATTGATGCCTGAAGCAGGGGCAGTCTTCTGGGACTGAGCTCTTAACCTGTGGAGTCTGTGCTAACTCCAAGAAGTCAGTGTCAGAATCAAATTAAATTGTAGGAAACCCATTTGGTATCTGCAGAGAATGTGGTGTGGAAAACCCACACATTGGGCTGGGCACAGTGGCCCACAGCTGTAATCCAAGCACTTTGGGAGGCTGAAGAGGGAGGATTGCTTAAGGCCAGGAGTTAAAGGCCAGCCTGGGCAATGTAGTGAGACCCCTGTCTCTACCAAAAATTAAAAAAAGAAAAATAGCTGGGCATGGTGCACACCCATAGTCCCAGCTACTTGGAAGGCTGAGGTGGGAGGATGGCATGAGCCTTGGAGATCAAGGCTGCGCTGAGCCATAATTGTGCCACTACACTCCAGCCTGGGTGACAGAAAAGGATCCTATCTTGGAAAAAAAAAAAAAAAAAGAAAAGAAAAGAAAAGAAAAGAAAACTCACACATTGGATGTCAGAAGTGTTGTGAGTAAAACAAGCTATTCCTTTACCAGTTTTGGCAATTACGAATACAGCTGCTATAAACACTTCCTGCAGATATTTGTGTGGACATATGTTTCCATTTCCCTAGAGTAGATACCCAAGAGTGGGACTGCCAGGTCATGAAGCTGTACGTTTAACTGGCACACTGAATTCCACAGTGGTTGGGCCACTTTCCACTCCCCCCGGCAGCTCTCTAGGAGTTGAAGCTGCGCTGAGTCTTCACGGATACTTGGCATTTTCATTTTGGGCCGGGAAGGGGGTTGAAAGGAGCTCCCACGACACTGGTGCTGCTCTTACTATCTGAGTGTTCATTACACAGGGGGGTTCTGTTAATGAAAATTCATCAAGCTGTAAACTTGTATGTGCACTTTTCTGTAGGTACATTAATCTGCAATAAAAACTGTTTAAACCATATCAAATATATGTGAACTAAATTAAGTAACAATTCATTGTAATTAACATGCTTTTAAAAAATGAAATAAAGAAAACCTCCGAGTAAATCCATAGCAGCCTGGTTTCATAATCCTTAAGAATTCCCCGCCTCTCCAACGCCATCCATAGTTAATATCTGAAAACCAAATTAATACTTCTGAACTTTATAAGAAACATGTCAGGAGGCTCAATCCAATAATGCATAATTTTATTCCTATCCTCATCCATCATTCACTTTTATTCTCAAAATTCTCTTAATTGTAATATTCTTAGTTTTGTGTTCAGAACATAAAAATAAACCTTCTATTTTCAAATAATGCCAATAAAGGATGGAGCATGAAGAGGAGTATTGGCTTCCTCCTGAAAGTGAACTCCCTTTAATGACAGAGAACAGCTCCTTCCAGAGGGAGAGAGTTTCCCTTGACAAGGGAAGGGCTTCTGCCTGGTGTGACAAGGGTGGCACCAAGGAGGAGTTCAGAATGGTTTGGGACTCAGGGACTTCAAGTTATTCCAAACCTCTAGAGAACCCTCTTCCAAAAACCAGAGTCCTGCTGTTTTGTCATCAATAATAGTAACAATGGGGCCGGGTGCGGTGGCTCACACCTGTAATCCCAGCACTTTGGGAGGTCGAAGCAGGCGGATCACCCGAGATCAGGAGTTTGAGACCAGCCTGGCCAACATGGCAAAACCCCGTCTCTACTAAAAATACAAAAATTAGCTGGATGTGGTAGCGCACACCTGTAATCCCAGCTACTAGGAAGGCTGAGGCAGGAGAATCACATGAACCCAGGGGTTGGAGGTTACAGTGAGCCAAGATCGAGCCACTGCAAACCAGCCGGGGTGGCAGAGCAAGACTCTGTCTCAAAAACAAAAACAAAAACATATTTATTCAGCCCTCTCTGTATAATGACCCATTATGAGCAATTTACATGGACTTATATATCATTGAATTCCCATAACCATCTGATAAGGCAGGTCCTATTACTCCTCCGTTTTAGCATACAGTTGATTCTCATGATTCATAGATTCCATATTTGCAAATTCACTTAGTAGCTAAAATTTATATGTAAACCCCTCCCCCCCCCCACACACAAATCAATACTTACAGTGCTTCTGAGGACATCTGAAGCTTGTGCGTGCCATGTGCCTGGAGTGGGGGAAAATCCAGTCACTCCGCTGGAGTCCCTGGCTGAGACCCAGCAAAGGCGCTCTTTCCGCCCTCCTTTCTGCTCGTCTACTGTAAACAAGGGTCCTTTTCTTGGTCTGTTTAGCGCCACATTTTTGGAATTTTTTGCTTTTTTGGTGGTGATTTTCCTTTATTTTATTTTGAGATGGAGTTTCGCTCTTGTTGCCCAGGCTGGAGTGTAATGGCGCGATCTCAGCCCATTGCAACTTCTGCCTCCTGCGTTCAAGTGATTCTCCTGCCTCAGCCTCCCGAGTAGCTGGGATTACAGGTGCATGCCACCATGCACAGCTAATTTTTGTATTTTAAGTAGAGACGGGGTTTCACCATGTTGGTCAGACTGGTCTCGAACTCCTGACCTCAGGTGATCCACCCACCTCGGGCTCCCAAAGTGCTGGGATTACAGGCATGAGCCACCTCGCCTGGCTGATTTTGCATTTTTAAATGGCCCCTCACATATAAGATTAAAGAGTTATCTAGTGTTCCTCAGTGCAAAAGGCTGTGCACTGCCTTAGGGAGAAAATACGTATTAGATGTGCTTTACTCAGGCATGAGTTATATGCTGTTGTCTGTGGGTTTGATATCACTGGGCTGGGGAGGTGCCCAAATGCAGGTGGGTCCTTGACCCCAGGCTCTTGACATCATTACGGAAAGGAATTCAAGGATCAGTCAGAAAATAGTGAAAGTACAGAGATTTATTACAAAGTAAAAAGTACATACTCAAGACAGAGGATCGTGGGCCTACTCAAGAGAGTCTAACAATGGTTTGGGGTTTCTACCTTTATGGGTTTCTTTAATCAAGATGTGGAATATTCATGAAAATTCCTGGGAAAAGGTGGAGATTTCTTGGAACAGTGGTATCACCCATTTTTGTGCCAAATATGAGTGTTCCTGGAACTGTTGTGGTGCTGGTGGTTGTGTGTTTAGTATGTTAATGAGCACATAATCAGGTCCTAGGGGAAGCCTAGGTCAAACACAGCGCCATGTTGGGTCCAGCCGGTCTTAGCCAGCTTGGTTTACACCTTGGTTTTTCAGGGTCTTAGCAGACCATAGCCTCTAGTCATGTGAAACCGCTGCCTGGAATTTAATTCTCCTGTGATCACCCTGGATTATTCCTGTCTCATTTTCAATGTTAATAGTCAATAATAGACATTAAATAAAGCTTCTTTTTGCTTGTTTTTGTTTTGATTTTTTCAAGATGGAATCTTGCTTTGTTGCCCAGGCTGGAGTACAATGGCATGATGTTGGCTGACTGCAGCCTCCATTTCCCAGGTTCAAGCGATTCTCCTGCTTTGGCCTCCCAAGTAGCTGGGACTATAGGTGTGTGCCACCACGGCTGGCTAATTTTTGTATTTTTAGTGGAGATGGGGTTCCGTCATGTTGGCCAGGCTGGTCTTGAACTCCTGACCTTAGATGATCCACCCACCTCGGCCTCCCAAAGTGGTGGGATTACAGGAGTGTGCAACTGCATTTGGCCTAAATAAGGCATCTTTAAACAGAAACACACAAAAAAACAAAGTAATGTATTGATTGGTTGATAAAAATGTGACCAGAGGCTCACAGGAACCTAACCCTGTATCCTCCCTAGGAGCTGTGGTTTCCAAGGAGCAGTATTCACTAAGTCTGTGTACTGGGTGACTTTCTTCAACATAACTATGGCAAATACCAGAATTGACTATGACAAAACTGAGGTACAGAGCCTAAGCCTCATGTTTGTCACTCTGCAAAAAAATGAAGGAGCCAGGATTTGAAGTTAAGCAGTGTCATTCTAGAGCCCTAATTTTCTTTTCCTTTTCTTCTTCTTCTTCTTTTTTTTTTTTTTTTTTGAGACGGAGTCCTGCTAAGTCACCAGGTTGGAGTGCAGTGGCATAATCTCAGCTCACGGCAACCTCCGCCTCCTGGGGTCAAGCGATTCCCCTGCCTCAGCCTCCCGAGTAGCTGGGATTACAGGCGCACGCCACCACGCCTGGTTAACTTTCTGTATTTTAGTAGAGATGAGGTTTTACTACGTTGGCCAGGATGGTCTCGATCTCCTAACCTCATGATCCACCCACCTTGGCCTTCCAAAGTGCTGGGATTACAGGTGTGAGCCACCTCGCCCAGCCTCCAGAACCCTAACTTTCAAATGTGGTATCTAGCAAGGTCTTACACTCAAATAACATTGTAAATTCAACTCTGAAAAGCTGGGAGCTGTCTCAGCCTCCCGAATAGCTGGGACTACAGGCACATGCCGAGTTTATTCAGCTATTTCTGCACGGACAACACCTGAAATGATCTGTGCCCCAAGACAAAAGGTGTAGGATATAAGTGTATCATTCTCTATTTTATCCACAGTCCTCAGAAGCAGTTGGTCTGTTCGGTTTTACTCTCCATAACACTCCACAGAATAGTTATGCAATTCCCAAAGCTATGCCTTTGATGGACACTAGGTTTCAGGTGACCCCAAAGGTGCTATCAGAGAATATGACTTTCCCACAGGAGAGGTTGAGTTTCCCTGTATGTTGGACCATCTCAGCCAGATATTTCTGTTGTCAGAAACCCATCAGTAACACTCCAGACTGAAAGTCAGCAAATATTTTCTGTGAAGGGGCAGAGAGTAAATACTTTAGGACTTGTGAGCCGTATAGTTTGCTACAACTAGTCAACTGTGCCCTTTTATCAAAAAGGCAGCTACAGACAATACCTAATGAAGACGCATGACTCTGTTCCAATAGACCTTTATTTATGAAAGCAGATGGAGGGCCAGCTGCCCAGCTGCTCTAGAGAAAAGGAGGGGCTGTGTTTTATCTTTGTAATTTCAGCCCCAGCAGTAAAAATTGTTCCTATGGCTGGGCGCAGTGGCTCACACTTGTAATTCCAGCACTTTGGGAGGTTGAGGCAGACGGATCACGAGGTCAGGAGTTCAAAACCAGCCTGTCCAATATGGCGAAACCCCAGTGAGACTCTAACTCAAAAAAAAAAAAAAGTCCCTATGTTGTCAAAGTGGAAATGAAAACACAGAGAGCCACAGTCCTTTTTTTTTTTTAGACGGAGTCCTGCTCTGTCGCCCAGGCTGGAGTGTGCAGTGGCACGATCTCAGCTCACTGCAGCCTCACCCTCCCGGGTTCAAGCAATTCTCCTGCCTCAGCCTCCCGTGTAGCTAGGACTACAGGCGCACGCCGCCACGCACGGAGAACGTTCCGTATTTTAGTAGAGACGGGGTTTCACCGAGTTGCCCACGCCGGTCTCGAACTCCTGACCTCAGACTTGGCCAAGACTCCGCCCGCCTTGGCCTCCCAAAGTGCTAGGATTACAAGCGTGAGCCACCGCGCCCGGCCTGCAAAGCCTATTTCTAACTAAAGTCCCACACACTTCCCTCTACGTTGCGTTTTGCTCCTGTTATCCCATGTCTTACAATCACAGAGCACTTGATGAGACTGTTTCCGCGTCTGTAAAATGGGGCGAAGTTCTTCACTGTGCTATTGCCGAATTAAGCCACTGGACCTGAAGGCAAGGTGCTTCGCCCGGGCGTGGCCGCTGCGGGTTCACAGAAACGCTCGCTGCCACCCCGACTCTGACTACCCGGCACCCCAGCGCCCCGCCAGGGGCTGGAGAAACCACGGAGGTAGCGGAGGAACGCGAAGGGCGTGTGCCCGCGAAAGGTCTCAACAGGCGTTTCGTGGTCGCCTCTTCAGGCTCGGCCGCCGACGAGGTGCGTCTGAGCTCACCCAGCCCAACCCGGGCATCCCGGGACCCCAAGACCGCAGCAGGCACAGCAGGGCCGCCGAGCCCCGGGAACGCCCACTTCCGCCACAGACCTGCTCAAAATAGCTCTTTCCGGCCGCGCGTAAGACGTGGCCCGAGCCGGCCCCGGGTAGGCGGGGCCTGAGCTCAGACACTCCCCGCCCCCCGCCCTTCTGTCTCGCCGGCGTTCGCCACAGGCTCCGTTGCAGCCGCTCCCCGCCCCGGCCAGGCCGTCAGCCCTGTCTCCCCCCGTGACGTCATTTCCGGAGCTTGGGCGGAGCCCGAGCAGGGCGCGCTGCCTGGAGCTGCCGGGGCTGAGCTCCCTGGGCTGAGCTGCCGGCCACATCCCCGCGCCCGGCCTCGGGCTCCTTCCTACCGTTTGCGGGCCGCCGGGCCGCCGCGGGCCTACCGCGCCCGGGTAAGGAGCTCGCGCCGCCGTCCGGGGAGCTGCTGGGACTGAGACAGAGGTGGCAGACAGGAGGGTTGGATGGAGGCGCGAGGGGCAGGGAGACAGTGAGTGGGGCTGAGGGAGGCTGGAGGAGCGGTGGATGGGGCACGCGCAGAGTGCCAGACGCTGAGGAATGCGGGTGAGGAGTGTGAGGAGAGAGGAGGAAACGGAAGGCGTCAACTGGGGGCCGAGCATGGCTGGGGGGCCCAAGAGGCAGGAGGAGGGAGGAGGGCTGGAGGGGGTCCCCGACTGGAGAAGAGGCCCGCTTGTCCCATTTTGGAAGCAGAATGGGGACACTCGTATGGGGGGCGCATTTACCCTGGGGTCTTTCCTGGACAAGTCCAGGCCGGCACTGGACCCCAAGAAGTGTTGCCCTTAGAGAGAGTCGAGTGACCCGGACCTATCCCGCAGACCCTCTCTCTACCTGGGTGGAGGTTGTGCATTCCCCCAAATTCCCTCCCCTGCCCATCTGTCTCCCTGCCTGCTTCCCCCGTTCGAGTCACCTAGTAGCCCCCGTGTGGCTGCTTAGGATGTGCACGTAACCTTTAGGCTGTTAGGAGGATCGGCCTCCTCATGCACGGTTTGCCACAAGAAATAATCATCGTGCTTAGAAATCTGATTTTAACAACTTGCAGCTATCCCTTGTTCCAGGAAAATCTCTAAAATTTTAATAAAACCAGCAAGGGAAATATTTAAAATACAAATTTTTCCATTTATAAAGTGGATCTGCCTAATGGGCAAAGGAATGTCAGAGCTACCCACGTTATCAGCAAAAACTAGGCCCTAGCATTCAGCTGTGATACCGAAACTTCCAGAAACCAGGAAGCAGGCAGTGTAGTTAATGTAATGTAATAAATATCCAATGATCCAGGTTCCCATCTGCCACGGAGTCACATCCTTTGAACTACAGGACAATGTCTATATACACAAAGCCATAGGTCTGTATTCCTTGGGCTTCTGCTACCAAAGTTCAGCCAGATGACGTGTCAGGGTTAGGTGCCTTTCGGTTTTTGCGGTTCCTACTCCTTGGTATCCGTAGCTGGTGTAACTTGGAGTGGGGACCTGGCCATGTTGCTACTGAGTAAGTCTTAATATATTGCCTGATAGAATGTGGGGGTAACTGCTCTGGTCCTTTACCAAGCTTCAGGATTACTTGTGTTGGGTCTTTGGAACCTTTTTATGCCAGAAAAAGGAATTAAGCTATTTCTTTTCCTTTTTTATTTTTTTAAGAGATGGTGTCTCACTATGTTGCCCAGGCTGAACTCAAACTTCTGGGCTTAAGCAGTCCTCCCACCTCAGCCCCTTGAGTATCTGGGATTATAGTCATGGAGCACCATGCCTGGAGTCCAGTTTTGTGTAACTTGCATAAAATGCCCTACATATAACAAGCCAAGGTTGGGAACACAAGAATTCAGAGAAGATGCCTTGGGAGGCATCTCAAGGTCACGAACCAGAAAAGGATAGGGAGGTTGACACACAGGAGCACAGTCTAGGGGTGCCTTTCTCATAGTGTGTCACCTGCCTCAAGGGAGTGCCCTGTGGCACCTTCCTTGAAGATCCTATGGGAAGCTGGTCCCTGAAGAAGGGAACACCCAGTGCCAGCTTAACCTTCTGTCTCTCCATCTGGCCTGGTCTCCAACTTAATACAGACTTCATTCTCTCTTGCTCGTTCCCCTCTTGCGCCTGGGGTCTCTTTTTCTCCATCTGTTGTGGTCTGAGACCTTGATCTACCCAGTCTCCCTGTACCAGATAATAATGAGAATACTGAGTGGGTCCCGAGACCCCCCACCCTAATTTTGGCCTGAAGTCCTTGCAGGGGAGACAGTTATTTTAAATGTTGTTAATGGTTTGTCCATCGTGAGTCAACTTATAAAGACGACCACAGGTCCCCACACGGGATCTTGACATTTAGAATATTCTGTTGGAAAGTGGAGCCAGGACCATAGCAGAGGGATGAAGTCATAGTACAACGAAGGCCTGTTTGTGACTACACAGTGGCCAATTCTGTTTCTGTGGGAGTGACCACCAGCCCTACTGGCTGGGAGGGAATAAATGATGGCAGTGGCCAGCAGAAGTTTCCTGAGAAACCCGTGGCATGGCCTGAGATAGCCATGTGAACATGCTCTGCATGTGTGCTCTCACCTTTTTGTGTGTGACTTTGCATGTGTATGTGTGTGCATGTGTGACTGCACACGTGGCATGTGTATGTGTGCAGATGGACATGTGTGGAGCTGTATGCACACAAATGTGTGCGACTAAGTGCATATGTGTCGCTGTGTGTACACACATGGGCATTTGTGTTGGGAGCAGGCCCATGGTGGTCCTTGATATCACCACCTATTGATACCTGCCCATGATTAAGAGATGACAAGCTGTTTCTGTAATCTCCTGAGTTCTCATTAAATACTCATCAACGAGAGAATAATTCGTGCTGGTGAACGTCTTTGCATTATGGCTCTACATGTGGATTCCTCTAAAGGTTTGGTTAGCTCCTAGAAAAATGTCCCTCCTGGTATATAGATCATGTAGTCTCTATTGAAATCAATGTGTGACACTGTATCAGGTGGGATAACTCTGTGCCTTTCTGCCTAGTTGCTTAAAGTACTTGAAGAAAATAAGCTATTTCCTTCCCTTGGAGCCTTTCAGGAATGTTTTCCAAAAGTGATACATGCTTGTTAAAAAAAAAAAAGACATGAAGTAGAGAATAAAAATCACAGGTGAATCCATTCCCCAGGGATAATCATTAACATTATAGTTCAAATCATTCCAGACCCTTGAATAAATGTCTCTTTTAACAAAATAGGATCGTGGTCACCTGCTGCTGTGTAACCTGCCTTGTTCATTTACTGATGCATGCTGTAGCTTCCCATGTCAATAAGTAGAAATGTGTGTATTTTTAACAGTTGCCTTAGTATTTCATCTATGAATGGGAGCATACTTTACAGAACTACTCCAGTTTTTTACTCTTCCTAAATAATGCTGTGAGAAATATCTTTGTAAATCATCTTTTGACATCTGTCTGGTGCTTCCTTAGAAGAAACTGCAGTAGAAGTTGCTGCATCAGAAGTTTTTGTTTGAGACAGAGTTTCGCTCTTGTCGCCCAGGCTGGAATGCAGTGGCGCAATCTCGGCTCACTGCAACCTCCGCCTCCTGGGTTCAAGCAGTTCTCCTGCATCAGAAGTTTTGACATTGAAAGCTTTGATCCATGTTGTCGTTTTCCCAGTATAATGAATGACCTATTGAATGCTGCTCTTTCTGCACCTCCCTCCTCATGGAATTTTCCCCTATGCCTTTCCTAAGAAACGTGGACTTTTTTTCAATCCCTAGATGCGTCTGTTCTCAGAGTGGAGAGTCTACCTTCGTCTCACATGTGCCACAAAGGATGGCATGGCCCAGGAGTGCCCCACCACGTGGCTTTCACTTCCTGCAAAGCCAGATCTCACCCGACAACACAGTGCCAAGCCCACAGCTCTCCAAGGAGAAAGATGGCCCAGGCTGGGAGCATGCCCTTAGCAGCGGCCTCTGGTGAGTGTCTAGGCCCTTCAGGCTGGGCCTGCCTGTTGGGTGATGGGACAGTGAGCCCAGAGGGAGCTTTGCAGGATCACCAGAGGGTCAAGGGAAAGGGAAAGACAGCCAAGCCTTATTGTAACCAAGGGAGGCTCAGTCTGTGGCCCTTAACTGTCAGAGGCCCTTCCTCCGTTTTTTTTTTTTTCTTTTTTAAAATATTTTGAGACAAGGTCTGGTTCTGTTGTCCAGGCTGGAGTGCAGTGGTGCAATCTTGGCTTACTACAACTTCTGCCTCCGAGGTTCAAGCCATCCTCCCAAACTCAGCCTCTCAAGTAGCTAGGACTACCACCATGCCCGGCCAATTTCTGTGTGTTTTGTAGAGATGGGGTTTTGCCATTTTGCCCAGGCTGGTCTCTGACTTGTGAGCTCAACCCATCCTCTGCCTCGGCCTCCCAAAGTGCTAGCATGAGGCATGAGTCATTGCATCTGGCCGGGTGGCCTTGTCTTCTGAGTGGACTGGGGTGGTGGCCCATGGACAGGATGGGGATCACGTGATCCCCTGCGACCCTCTTCGGCTTTGTGACACAAATGCAAGTTACCTCGGAAGGTTCTCCCTGACCTTGGTGATGCTATGGCACTCACAGCAGCCTCCTCTGTGCTGTGGGGAGGCTGCGTCTCACTGATGCGGAGTGGTGGAGGGGGTGCCTCTTAGCAGAAGATGACAAGAGGTTGTCCCCGCCCAGGAGGGAGAAGGTCCTTGTCTGTTTAAGGCAAGGAACTGGACAAGAAGACGGGAAGGAGGAGGTTCATTCAGTAGATTGAGTCTGATCTTCCCTGTTCATTCAGTAGATTGAGTCTGATCTTCCCTGCTGCAGCTGGAACACCAGCTGTGAAGCTGGCTGAAGTGCTAGAGCAGGGGCTAGCAAGTTGTGGCCAAATCCTACCTACTGCCTGTTTGTATAAAGTTTTATTGGGACACAGCCAAGCCACCATTCATATCTATTTCAGGGCTGCCTCTGTACCATAATAGCAGAATTGAATAGCTAAAACACAGACTGAATGGCCCACAAAGTCACAAATATTTGCCATCCTGCCCTATGTAGAGAAAGTGTGCTGACCCCTGCCCTAGAGATTTGTAGTGAGGGGGCAGCAAAAGGCCCAGGCCTGGGGTACATTTAGGAGCCAAGACCCTCCTCACCCATAAGAAGCCCCTGCCATATCATCTCACCTTTAACTCACCCAGAGGACTTCAAATCCTGGGCTCAGGCCTGGGGAACATCTGGAACACAGGGCGGTAGCATTTTAAAGGCATTCGGTAGATGTTACTAGCCCAAGAGAGAGCCGTTTAAATATGCATGTTTATCAGAAGCCCAGCTGCACTGCCTTGCCCACGGAGGATTGTGAGTTCTTTGTGCCCGAAACCTTCCAGTTTCAGTTCTACCCTGCGTGATGTTGGTCAGTTTCTTCTCTCCTCATCCCCCTCCCCCGCCCCAGTTTTTTTTCTGTCAGAACAAAGAATGCTTTTTGCACTCTAGATCTGTGGTTCATAAGATCAAGTAATTTTTCTAAACCCATAACCCATCAGCAACCCTTACAGACCATTTTGAAGAGAAAGCTCCATTTGAAGCTAGAAAAGTTAGTGACTCTTGGAAAGAGACTGGAAGTCTCATGGAACACACCAGCCTTCCAGAGAAATGTGTGCTCAGAGGCCTTTCTCCAGCCCCGGGGCAGCTTCACAGCAGTCCCCGTGGATTACGGGAGGCAGGAAGCCACCCAGGGGCTTTTCGTTGCAGAGTTGCTGCTTTTGCAGCTGGAAGTGCTTCTTGGGTGGGCCGCTGGCTAAGCCAGGCGCCATGCTAGGTCTTTGCCCGCAAGATCCCATGTCACTCCCATGCAGCTCAGCTGGGCTCAGAGGTCCTGTGGCTGCGCATGTCACTTGGTTAGTGAGCTTGGAAGCTGGGGTTGGAACCGAGGCAGTGCTGCTGGCTGCCACGTGTCCTGCTGGTCTCCCACTCCCCTGCGTGGTCCCTTGTCCCTATTGGTGTAGCTTCCTCAAGGGAATGGCAGTGAACGCTGAAAGAGCTAAAAGGCTGCTCCTGGCAGTCGTGCACTCAGTGGCCCCTTCATCCCTGAGTGACCAATGGGCAGCTCACTCAGCACCCCCAAGCCCCAGTCTGCCTGCAGCTATGCAGCTGGGGTCCCACCTTGCTATGGGCTGCTGCTAAGGGCTGCTGCTAAGGGCTGCTTTCCTCGTGACTGTTTTCATTGTTTTATCTAAAATAATGAATCAACCAAACCAAATGCTTTTTTTTAAAATATGTTAAGGGCCAGGCGTAGTAGCTCGTGCCTGTAATCTCAACACTTTGGAGGCCAAGGCGGGAAGATTGCTTTAGCTGAGAAGTTGGAGACCACCCTGGGCAACATAGAAAGAACCCTGTCTCTATCAAAAAACAAACAAACCAAACGTATAGCCAGGTGTGGTGGCATGTGCCTGTGATCCCAGCTGAGGTGGGAGGATCTTTTGAGCCTGGGAGGTCAAAACTGTAGTGAGGTACAGTCGTGCCACTGCACTCCAGCCTGGGCAGCAGAACGAGACCCATCTCAGAAAAATAAAAGTGATAAGGCTTCTGCATCACTTCTGTGGAGCATTAGAATGAAGGAGAGGGCTTTGCTTTATAGCAGTTTGGGGCGGCTGTGGAGACCACTGCAGTCTCTGAAGAGGGGACGTCTCTCATTTTCATTCACTGAGAGATACCCTCTGTGTTAGGTGCCTGGATTGCTGCCCCTCACTGGCTGCCCCGCCTCCCCTCTTGCTAAAAGCACCTTCCTGTTCTTGTCTAAGGCCCTGCAGGGACTCCTATCCCCCTACCATGAAATCCAAACTGCCAGGTGGCTCCTGGGACCTCCTAGCACTCTCCAGACTAATCCCCATCTCCCCACGCTCTCCCTTGCCTCTGACCCTGCTGTCGTCATCTGCTGCTCCCTCTCCCCATGCCTGCCCACGTCCACCAGGTGGATCCACACCCAGCTTTCAGAATGCAGCCCAGGGGTCGCTTTCCAGGAAGCCTTCCTCGGCATGCCCACCCACCACCACTGGCTGAACTGTGTCCTCTGGGGCCCAGCCATCCGTGGGGCCTCTGTCCAGAGGACTAGCCTACCTAACTCTTCAAGGCCTGCCCACATGCTGTCTCCTCCCTGCTTCCCATCACTGAGTCACACCCTGTGCAATGCACGTGCCAGCCTGCAGTCACCTCTTTTCTCCAGGACTGCAGGTCCCTGGAGAAGAGGTTGTGTGTTTTTTATCTTTTTGTCCTAAGTGTACTGCCTGGCACATGAGTAAGCACTCAGTAAATATTGGATGAAAGGATGGATGGGTAGGTGGGTGGTTGGATGGATGGATGGGTGGGGGGGGGGGTGGGGGGAGGTGGATGGCTGGATCAATGGATGGATGGGTGGATGGATGGATGGACTTATGGATGGACAGATGAGTAGATGGATAGAAAAGTGGATAGAAGGGGGGCTGGGTGAGTGGGTGGGTGGATAGATGGATGGACTTTCATAGAGACCGATGAGTAGTTGGATAGAATAGTGGGTGGATGGATGGATGGATGGGTGGGTAGGTGGGTGGATGGATGGATGGATGGATGGCCAAATATTATCTCCCATGTGAAAGGCACAGTCACCTGTCACAGGGTGTACATGTGGTACATTAGGCTTGATTTGTACTCTGCAGACTGTAGGAGAAGTTGAAGACGAAGACTTGACCAGTCTTGGTGATGAGAAGGCCTTCACCCTATGAACACAGCCAAGTCTTAGCCCTCTCTCCTGCTCTTTTAAATGCTGAACTCTAGGATGGGAGAATGGGAACTTTTGCAGGTTGAGACTTACAGTGAAATTGGGTCAAGAAGTGATCAGGTGCAAAGCACAGGGCAGATCATTACCACACCATGCCTGAGGTCTTCCTGGGCACCAAGCCTGCTCTCAGCACTTGGCTCAGTCTGCACCTTGGGCCCTGCCAGAGCCTCCACAGCAGGTGCTCTTAGGCAAGGCTGTGTGCTGCCGGCTGGAAGCCTTCTGACCAGCATGCTTTCTTGACCACAGATCCCTTGGCCAAGCAGGAGGGAACCATTAGCAGCCTGAGGAGCTGGCTGACTGGGAGCCTCAGGGACCGCCCAGCCTTGCTTCCAGCTTATCCGCAAGATGTGGACAGCTCTTGTGCTCATTTGGATTTCCTCCTTGTCCTTATCTGAAAGCCATGTGGCATCCAACGATCCACGTAAGTGAGAAAGCTGTGTGACTGCTGGACAGGCCCACGGTAGCCACAAAGCATGCTGAACCCATGAAAGCAGCGTCTGCAAACCCAGGCCAATGTGTCAGGGACCCCAGCCCTCCCAGGTGCTGGGCAGGGAAGGGTTGTCAGGCCAAGCTTCCTTCTCCAGGGCCATGGTGGGCAAAGAGCCCCCAGCAGGACCAGGCAGCTGAGCCCTGAAAGGTTTGCTTGCTTGGCCACAAGATTTGATGTCATCTCTAAATTGAATCTTCACTGGGGAGTTGGTTCCTTCATACATCAGATTTTTAGCTGCGTTCCCACTCTGTGCCATTCATTTCCAAGAATTCCTGCAGTGAATCCTTTCACAAAGCCAAGCATTCTTTTATGATGTGAATATCTGTACAACAGTTTCTTTGCTTTGTAAACCTGGGTGTGTTCAGTGGGCCTTTAGTGGTAAATCATACCTGTTGTGTGAGACTTTTACTCTGATGTTTCGGGAATTGGATCAAATAGTGCAGCTCTGAAGCCTTCAGTGGGCAAGGGGTTCAGAGAGGGCAAAGAAGTTTTAAAATCAAATTGACAAGGGCTTTTTCAATGGGCTGCATGCCAGTCGTGGAAAGAAAGATGGGGAGGAAGCATGTTCATGCGTCACCTCCCCTGACTCCAGCTGGGCTGAGGAGGGGGCCCCACAGAGCCAGCCTGCAGGGCCAGGTGGAAGCCTATCCCCGAGCAATCCCCCTGCGCATGATTGAACATGATTCTCTCTCTTTTTCTCTTTTTTCTTACTTTAAGGCAACTTTGTCCCTAACAAGATGTGGCATGGATTAGCGAAGAGGAATGCAGCTGTGGAAACAGTTAATAAAACGTCTGTGAATGTAACCATGGCAGCACCTTCTCCTGTCACGTTGACCAAAGGGACTTCGGCAGCCCACCTCAACTCTACAGAAGCCACACCAGAGGACACAAGCACGACAGACGTGGGTGAAGCAGCAACTTCAGGAGGTGCAGCTGATGGTGCGGCCTCCAGTGCTCCCACGACTGCGGCCTCCAGCCCTCCCACGACTGCGGCCTCCAGCACTCCCACGACTGCGGCCTCCAGCGCTCCCACGACACTCACACCACCTGGGCCCACGTCCCTGTTTGCAGGGCAGACCCCATCCACTACCGCTGCCAGGCGCCCATCTCTCAGCACAGCCCTCGTACAAGTGCCAAGTAGCAGTTCGTCGCCAAGAACAGCAACCCTGGCCACATTGGCCACACGTGCTCAGACTGGAGCGACCAGAGCAAACATGAGCAGCCCCATGAACACTCTCAGTCCTTCCGAGTACATGACCAGTGACACCACGGCAAGCCCTGCGCCCCCTACACGTCCCCAAGCACAAGGTCCCATTCGCCAGGTGTCAGTGGACCAGCCCGTGGTTAACACAACAGACAGATCCACACCGCCCTCAAACACAACTCTGGAGCCCACCACCACCCCCTCTGTGGCTTTGGTGTCCCCCACAGTGGTGACCACCCCCAAGCCACAAGCCAAGGAGCCAACTGCCAGCACAGTGCCAGCACTTCACATTAGCCCAGTCCCCGAGGTGGAGGCCACGTTCCTCACAACACAGCCAAGCCCCACGCCATCTACCCCAAGGGCCACTGGGCCACGCACACCCCAGGCACCGGAACAGGTAGAGACTGAAGCCCCACCAGGTACTGATTCCACTGCGCCAACACCCAGGAGCTCAGGGGACCCTAAGATGCCAGCCACGGACTCATGCCAGCCCAGCACCCAAGGCCAGTACCTGGTGGTCACTACCGAGCCCCTCACCCAGGCCGTGGTGGACAAAACATTCCTCCTGGTGGTGCTCTTACTCGGGGTGACCCTTTTCATCACAGTCTTGGTTTTGTTTGCCCTGCAAGCCTATGAGAGCTACAAGAAGAAGGACTACACCCAGGTGGACTACTTAATCAACGGGATGTACGCAGACTCCGAAATGTGAGGGTGGCGGGGCCTGGTGGGAGGCGGGCCCCTTCCTCGTCCTTTCCTTTTGCCTTTGAGACCAAACCAAGTGCTTCCAAATTCTTTCGGTGCAATTTAGGAGATACGCCAGATGCTTAAACACATTTCATTGCTGTCAGTTAATTCCATGATCACTAAAGAGTTGCTGCTTTTTTCATATTTATTTTTGTAAATGATCCTGTGCCCAGGAGCAGCTGGGGGTTCCACCTCAGGGTGGGATGGGCAGAGCCCTGTGCCCCCAGGTGTCAGAGCCTGATGTGAATTAAAGGACTGACTGCTCTCCGCAATCGTGTGGGTGCATCCTCTCCTCAGGGAACCTTTCTGCCATGCACGTGGTGGGGTTTTTTGTAAACATGCAACATCACTCGGCGCCCTAGAGGTTGACAGTATCCTGGCCACTGTCTTGGGCTTCTTCCTGGTATCCACCCCCGCCCTGGTGCTTGCTGGGAGGCTCCTGGGCTCCAGGAGAGGACACAGCCAGCATCATTAATCCTTTCTGACATGTTTGGTGGTGAGCCTCCTGGAGCCGGCTTTGGGGGTGAGGGAGCTGAATTCAACACATCACCACCATGGTGGCCAGCTCCGCCTGAACCTGTACAGAACAGAATTCGTGATCCTGTCTTGCTCATGAGGTGAGGTCATTATCGTTATTCCTGAATAGGCCAAGTCCGTTGCTCCAGGTCACCCAGGACCCCAGGGGAAGGCCTGGGATTCCACCACAGAGCCCACTCCTCATCAGGACAATTCCCCTGGATTCCAGGCTCCCCATCCTGAACAGCAGCCAGAGCCAGCACTTGCTTTGTGCTTGTGACGTGCCTGCCTGTCCCTGTGCTGTGTGTGTGTAACCTGCTGCGTGTGACCTGCTGTGTGAGTATAACCCACTGCGTGTAACCTGCTGCATGAGTGTAACCTGTGTGTGTAACTCACTGCACATGTGTAACCACTGCATGAGTATAACCTCTGCACGTGTGACTGCTGTGTGTGTGTGTAACCGCTGCATGAGTATAACCTCTGCACATGTGTGACTGCTGTGTGTGTGTGTAACTGCTGCATGAGTATAACCTCTGCACATGTGTGACTGCTGTGTGTGTGTGTGTAACCACTGCATGAGTATAACCTCTGCACATGTGTGACTGCTGTGTGTGTGTGTAACCGCTGCATGAGTATAACCTCTGCACATGTGTGACTGCTGTGTGTGTGTGTAACCGCTGCATGAGTATAACCTCTGCATATGTGTGACTGCTGTGTGTGTGTGTAACCGCTGCATGAGTATAACCTCTGCACATGTGTGACTGCTGCATTGCCTCAGCCTCAGGAGATCAGCACCACAATCTCTATTTTGAAGATGGGACCACTGAGGCACCAAGTAAAGTCACCCCCGGAGGGCCAGAGTCAGGAGTGAACCCTGGTCCTAGAGTCCCAGCTTTTTGTCTTAACTAGGTTTCTTTACCACCTGCCCAGCCTGAGCTTGGCCTTCCATCCTTCATCTGCCCCCCTGCCCAGGGCAGCAAGAACTGATGGGCCACATGTGGCCAGGGTGTCCTGTAAGGCCATGTTCTCAGGCCAGGTCTGCAGCTGCTGAGATTTGAAGCAAGTGATGGAATGTTCTAGAGCTCAGCTTCTTCCTCTGGGAAATGGGGAGACAGAGCAGCATCTGTTCTAAACATGGCAGTGTGCGGCCCTGCCCAAAAAGGGTCACAGAGTTGGCTGTGGCTTCTCAACCACCTGGCACCGAGGGAGAGTCGGTCTTTGTCCAGAATCTCCAGTCCCCCGCTCACTGAGATTGTCCTGGGCTGGGTCTGGGTGTCCAGCTTCTCATGTGAATTCACCTGCTCCAAAAAGGATGTCAAAGGCTAAGACGGTAAACTCCCAAACCATTTGAAATCACTTCAAAACAAGTTGGAGAAATACCAAGGGCCTCTGCTGGGCACCCCTACATCAAGGGAGTAGGCCACGGGGATCCACAGAGTCAGCCAGTTCCCCCACCCGCCAGGGCCCCAGTTGTTTTTTTGTTTGTTTGTTTTGTGATAGACTCTTGCTCTGTTGCCCAGGCTGGAGTGTGGGGATACGATCTCAGCTCAGTGTAGCCTCTGCCTCCTGGGTTCAAATGATTCTGCCTCAGCCTCCCGAGTAGCCGGGATTACAGGCACACACCACCACGCCTGGCTAATTTTTGTATTTTTAGTAGAGACGGGATTCTGCCTTGTTGGCCAGGCTGGTCTCAAACTCCTGACTTCAGGTGATCCTCCCTCCTCAGCCTCCCAAAGCGCTGGGATTCCAGGTGTGACCCCCCCCCCCCCCATCCTTGGGAGTCCTATTCCAAACCCCCTGCCATTGTTCTCTCTTGCACAGCGTTCCCCCTGGACCACAGGTGCCTCAAACTCAGCATCCAAGGCCGAGCTCAGCATCAGCCCCCAGGAGTGTGTTTGGCCCCAGGAGTCCTCCCTGTACCTAATGGCATCCCCACGTGGGCTACCAGAAAATGCTTCTCCCTGAGTCCAACCGACCATTCTTAAGGTTCATGTACTCCGGCCACTTCACCTGTCCTAATGCCAGCTGCTGCCTGGGCCTTGGGCCCTGCCACCAACTGCCTGCCCACTCTGCTCCTGGACAGCGTGGCTCATCCATCTTCCACCCTGCAGCAAGGTACCCCTCAAAACACCAACCTGACCACTCTCGTCCCTGCCCAAAGCCCCACATTCCTCTGCCCAGCACTGCAGGCCACTGCAGCCCCTGTGGGGGGCCTACCCAAGCAGAACTCGAGGTGCCCCCATCACAGACGTGTCCAAATCCAGGGGTCCCAGGCTGTCTCTTCCCTGCCTTGGAGGCCACCAGACTGCGAGGTAAGCCAGGTGCTGTCCTGGCTTACACAAAGTCCCATTCAACTCAATTTATCAGGTCCCTAGTGAGCACCTACTGTTTGCCAACCCACTGGGGATTCAGAGATAATGTGGCCCAGAAGCCCGCGGTGCGGTGGGTGAGAACCCACCTCGTGAGGAACACAGTGAAGGTGAGAGGTGAGCTGAGAGAAGGTGCCTCCCGAACCTTGGCGAGCTCAGAGAGCTGGGAGCCCCACCTTCAGGCTTTCTGTTCCTGCGGCAGGGGCAGTGGCTGACCAGGGCCCAGCACAGCACTGGCACACGGGTGGTACGCAGTCCCTAACTGATGGGGGAGAGCCCACACCGAACGTGCCCGAAGGCCAAACAAAAGTGAGAGTCCAATTTGGGACTTGGGCCCAAAAGGAGCTCTCTTCCCTTCACGGTGAGGAAACTGAGGCACAGAAAGGCCAAATTGCTTGGCCAAGGTCATCCACCAAGCAATGGCGGCACAGGATTCTCACCAGATCTGTCTGTTCTGTCTGCAAATGTTGGGAGTGGCTCCGGAGCACGCGGCTTTCAAAGCCCTGAGAGCCTCAGCAGCCAGACAAAAGCTAGCCAGCTTCTCTAGGGGCAGTCCCGCATCTCCCAGAGGAGGAAGTCCAAGGGCTCCCTCTGGTGGCGGGCAAGGCTCCTTGCCTTCTTTTTTTTTTTTTGAGACGGAGTTTCTCTCTTGTTGCCCAGGCTGGAGTGCAATGGCACAATCTCGGCTCACTGCAACCTCCGCCTCCCAGATTCACGCGATTCTCAGCCTCCCGAGTAGCTGGGATTACAGCTGTGAGCCACCATGGCCGGCTAATTTTTTGTATTTTTAGTAGAGATGGGGTTTCACCATGTTGGCCAGTCTGGTCTCAAACTCCTGACCTCAGGTGATCTGCCCACCTCAGCCTTCCAAAGTGCTGGGATGACAGGTGTGAGCCACCGCGCCCAGCCCCTCCCAGTCTTCTTCACCAGCCCTGCTGCTGGCCTTGGCCAGAGAAACCCTCCCACCCTCCTGCCCCCTGCGCCTACCACTCCATGTTTGCAGGTGGAAACCGCTTAGTGTGCTCCCCTGACACCAGGGAGCCTTCCTGGTTACTCCACACCAGAGAACTCTGGCCCTCCTTGGTTTTTCCAGACCGGAGGGCTCGGCTCCCACTGTGGGATGGATTGTTCTAGGTGGAATTAGAACATTTGTGCCTGTAACTGTCTCCCGCCAGAAGGAATCCACGAGTTCGGGGAGAATGCAATAAACTCACAGGCAGCCCCCAGGGCCTCAGTCCCAGAACCAACCAGCTGGGTTAGTTGGTACAAACCATGTCCACACTCAGCCACAATTTCTGTATCTACAACTTTGCTTCAAGATCCAGCGCAGTGACTGACATGAGCCGATACATTTTTGAACGGGGACTACATGCAGCTGTCGTTGAATGCTCTGTTGTTACGGTCTTCCTGCTCCCCACGCCAGTCCGACTCATCCTCTGCACAGCAGCCAGAGGATATTTTAAAAACACAACTCAGCTCCTAATACTCCCCTGCACAGCTCCCTCGGATGGCCTCCCACTGTGAACAGGAAACAAAATCCAAACATTTTGAAGTAAAAACGCAGATGAAAAACCAAGGAAATGCGGGATCCAGACAGAGAGGTCAGCAGGTCAGAGCCTCCAGGTCAGATCCAAGGCCACAAGTGCAAGGAGAGAAGGGCACTGGGGAGAGTGGGAGAGACAGGCAGGGGACAGGGGACAGGGGCCAGGGGACAGCAGCGGGGGAGGAATGCAGCGAGCCCAGGAATGCACGGGGGAGTCACGTTATCCGGTTCAGAGTTTAAAAGATTATTCTGTTGCTTGAGGATGAAATCTCAGGCTGTCTGAGATGTGCTTTAAAATGCTTCCGCACCAGGAGAAGGGGGCTGGGTAATCATGCCACAAGACACAGGTGGCTGCCGTCCATCCAGGATGGCTGATGGGGTCACAGAAGTTGGGGGTCTGTTTCCCACTCTCTCCATGTTTGTGTGTGTTTAGAAATTTCCATCATCAAAAGTTAAAAGAGGCCGGGGACAGCAGCTCATGCCGAGGTGGATCATTTGAGGTCAGGAGTTTGAGACCAACCTGGCCAACATGGCAGAACCCTGTCTCTACTAAAAATACAAAAATTAGCTAGGCGTGGTGGCGGGTGCCTGTAATCCCAGCTACTCAAGAGGCTGAGGCAGGAGAATAGCTAAACCCAGGAGGTGGAGGTTGCAGTGAGCTAAGATCACGCCAGCGCACTCCAGCCTGGGCGACAGAGTGAGACTCCGTCTCAAAAAAAGCAAAAAGTTAAAAGAAAAAGTAAATGGAAGAGAGGGAGGAGGGGAGGAAGAGTTTCAACTTCGATCTCATAAGTACATGATCACTTCGGCTGCAGCAGAGAGGGGCCCAGCTTGCTCAGTCATCCGGGGAGTGAAGAGGCTGGCTTGGACCAGGGTGTGTTCACACAGATGCACAGAAACTGAGGACCCGGGGTCTGCTTTGGAGGCTGAATCAGCAGGATGTGCACTGCTTCCTCGTGCATGATCCGCATGACTACGGCAGGAGCCAGGGCGCCCCCGTATTTTTGGTTTAAGAAAGTGGAATGGTGGCTGGGTGAGGTGGCTCGTGCCTGTAATCCCAGCACTTTGGGAGGCTGAGGTGGGTGAATCAAGGTCAAGAGCTCAAGACCATCCTGGCCAACATGGTAAAACCCCGTCTGTTCTAAATATACAAAAATTAGCTGGGCATGGTGGCGGGCGCCTGTAGTCTCAGCTACTCGGGAGTCTGAGGCGGGAGAATGGCTTGAACCTGGGAGGTGGAGGTTGCAGTGAGCCGAGATTGTGCCACTGCACTCGGCTGGCGACACAGCGAAACTCTGTCTCAAAAAACAAAGAAAGTGGAATGGTGGAGGGATCATTTCTGGGGAGAGGGAAAGAGTGAGCCCTTATTCTCAGTGCTTCACAAATGAATTGATTTCGTCCTTGCTACAACCCTGTGAGATGGTGTGCCATTAACACCGTCCCCAATTCAGAGGGGAAAGTAAGGCCTGGAGAATTCATGAACCTGCCCACTGTTACACGTCACACAGCTAGTAGATGACTCCAGCTTCTATGATGTTGTCACTAGACTATGCTTTCCTTTTTTTTTTTTGAGACGAAGTCTCGCTCTGTCTCCCAGGCTGGAGTGCAGTGGCATAATCTTGGCTTGCTGTGACCTCTGCCTCCTGGGTTCAAGCAATTCTCCTGCCTCAGCCTCCTGAGTACCTGGGACCACAGGCACCTGCCAACATGCCCCCTTAATTTTTGTATTTTTAGTAGAGATAGGTTTTTACCATGTTGGCCAGGCTGGTCTCAAACTCCCGACCTCAAGTGACTTGCCTGCTTGGGCCTCCCAAAGTGCTGGGATTACAGGTGTGAGCCACCGCGCCCAGCCTATACTGCCTCTTGATGAGGGGGTGTAGGATTTGGGGAGAAGGTGGGCCAGAAATCAAGAGTTCTGCTGTGGGTTGTGAAGGCAGAGGTGCCTGTTGGATGCCAGGCAGACACTGGGCGTGAGTCTGAGGCTCAGGGACGGTTCCCGCAGGACAGGTAGAGGGCTTCACTGCCTCCCACATGGTGGGAACTAGTACCATACCCGCTTTCAGATGAGGAAATAGAGAACAGGGAGCGTAGGTGACTTGCCCAAGGTCACACGCAGGTAAGGGATGGGCCCAGCCCTCCTGACTCCTGAACCCCTACTTCACCGGTGCTGCGTGGTCGGGGCACACCCTGATTGAAGACAAGATGCGTGCCCCGCCGGGCAATCTGTCTTTTGGCAGGGCCTACAGGAGGGGCCTAGTACCACTTTGCTGACTGCAGAGATGCCCACTCGGACAGGACCCGGCAGGAGGACAGCAGGCATGAAGATGTTTAGGTGAGCAGAGAGAGCCACCGGGTGGCACCAAGGGGGTAGGCGCAGCGCATGAGGCCCCGGGCTGCATACATGGAAATGCATGAAGAAGGAAGACTCCACCCCAGCCTCTGGCCTTTCTCCTGAATCTCTGGGAGACCCCAGCTCAGGCTCTGAGAGGCTCAGAGAACAAGTCCGTAAACACGGAGCAGTTCTTTGTCTCAGGGAGACTTTGGCTACAAGGGACAGAAACCTCAGGCCATCCCAAAGAAAGGGGATTTGCTGCAAAGGCAGAATGAGAGCCAGGCAGAATGAGAGCCAGAAGGAGGGGCCGTGTCTGCTCCTCCTTCCCGCTGCTCTCTGCACGTCTCTGCTCTCCTCTCTGCAGAGGGCCCACCTCCCAAAACTCTTAGGGTTTGCTTTCCCCAAGGGGCTCTGACCATAACCTTGGCTCCAACGGCCGCCCATTTAAGCTGCCTGTCCAACTCCCAGGTTCCTCTGTGATCCAGTCCACCGTGGCCACAAGGCTGTGTCTAGAGAGCTGTCACAGCCCAGCTGTTCAGAGAGGGTTGTGGGCCAGGCGCAGTGGCTCAGCCTGTAAACCTAGCACTTTGGGTGCGAAGGATTCTTGAGCCCAGGAATTTGAGACCAGCCTGGGCAACACAGCAAGACCTTGTCTCTACAAAGAATAAAAACTAGCCGGGCATGGTGGTAGTCCCAGTTCCTCGGGAGGATAAGGCAGGGGATGGCTGGGCCCCGGCAGGTTGAGGCGGCAATGAACTATGGTGCCACCGCTGCACTCTAGCCTGGGCGACAGAGAAGATCTGTCTCATAAAGAGAGGGAGGATGTGGACAGAGAAGGAAGGAGGTGCACAGCTTGGGATCTCTGCCAGGCCCTGGGCTGAGCTCTGGGACACGAAGATGCAAAGAAAGTGCTTCCTGCCTTCCAGGAGTTACAGTGGAGCATTCAGATAGTGACAGTGACAGGCAGACCACGGGGCCGGAAAAATGGCGCTCTACGGCCCCACTCAGGAGCTTCACTCGGCACAGGCACTCTGCAGGGCAACTGGCAGTGGCATTAAAACTAACAATGTGGCCGGGCATGGTGGCTCACGCCTGTAAGCCCAGCACTTTAGAAGGCTGAGGCAGGCAGATCACCTGAGGTCAGGAGTTCAAGACCAGCCTGGCCAATATAGTGAAACCCCATCTCTACTAAAAATACAAAAATTAGCTGGGCCTGGTGGTGGGTGTCTGTAGTCCCAGCTACTCTGGAGGCTGAGGAATGAGAAACACTTGAACCCACGAGGTGGAGGCTGCAGTGAGCCAAGCTCATGCCACTGCACTCCAGCCTGGGTGACAGAGCAACACTTTGTCTCGATTTAAAAAAAAAAACAAAGAAACCAAAGATGCAATCACATGTCTTGGTCTTTGCCCTGTAGAAGCACACATGGAGGCGCCAAGGAGAACGTCATTATTTGGGATGGCAAAACATTTTAAAAGCTCTAAATCATCTACGATGGTGCTAATACGAAGTACCAAACAGCAGTTCAGAAGAATGAGCTAGAACGCCATGTAACAGAATTAGTTTTTTCTAAGACATAAGCAAAGAAAAAGAAAAGTTGCTGAGAGTACAGTACAATATTGCTTGCATTAGTTACCTATTGCTCCAGAATGATATTGCCACAAATTTAATCACTCAAAACAGCCCGCATTTATCACCTCAGTTTCTGTTAGCCCAGAATCCGAGCATGGCTTAGCTGGGTCTTCCAATTCAGGGTCTCACGAAGCTTTCATCAAGGTGTCATCAAGGGCTGCCATCTCATCCGAGGCTCACCTGGGGAAGGATCTGCTTCTAAGCTCATGTGGTTGTTGGTAGCATTCAGTTCCTTGCACGACCGCAGACTGAGGGCTTCAGCTTCTCACTAGCTTTTGGAGGCTGGAGGCTGCACCCACTTCCTTGCCATGTGGCTAACTCCACAGGCAGCTCGTGACGGGGCAGCTTACTTCTTCAAAGCCAGCAAAGCAGAGAGTCGCTAAGCAAGACAGACTTTATAGTCTTTTAAAATTGTTAGTGTGGTAAAATACACATCAGGTAAAATTGACCATTTTTACCATTTTAAGTGTACAATTCGGTGGATTAAATACATTCACAGTGTTCTCTTTGTTGTATAACGAATACTTTTTCTACCATCCCACACTGAAGCTCTCTACCTGTTAGGCAATAACTCTCCATTTTCTCCACTCCCAGCTCCTGGTAACCTTTATTCTACTTTCCGTCTTCATAAATTTGCCCATTCTAGATAGAGTGGAGTGGTATCAGTGGAATCACCCAGTGTTTGTCCTTTCACAGCTGAACCTTTTGCTTTTTTCTTTCTTTTCTTTTCTTTCTTTCTTTTTTTTTTTTTTTTTTTGGTTAGTCTAGCTAAAGATTTTCCATTCTGTTGATTTTTTTCAACTTTTGGTTTCAATATGTAATGGTTAATTTTGGCAGTCAACTTGACTGGGTTAATGGATATCCAGATAGCTGGGAAAGTGTTTTCTGGGTGTGTCTGTGAGAGTGTTTCTGGAGGTTGGCATCTGAATCACTGGACTGAATAAGGAAGATCTGCCCTCATCCAACATGGGCAGGCAATGGATTAGTCCGTTCTCACGCTGCTAATAAAGACATACCGGAGACTGGGTAATTTATAAAGGAAAGAGGTTTAATTGACTCACAGTTCAGTGTGGCTGGGGAGGCCTCAGGGAACTTACCAGTATGGGGAAGGGGTAGCAAATACATCCTTCTTCACTCAGCAGTGGCAGGAGAAGAATGAGAGCCCAACGAAGGGGGAAGCCCCTAATAAAACCATCAGATCTCATGAGAACTCACTATGATGAGAACAGGATGGGGAACCACCCCCATGATTCAATTATCTCTACATGCTCCCTCCCAGGTCACGTGCAGATTATGGGAACTACAATTCAAGATGAGATTTGGGTGGGGACACAGCCAAACCATATCAGACACCATCCAATTTGTTTAGGCTCATATGGAACAAAAAGAAAGAGGAACGGTGAATTCACTCTTCTGGAGCTGGGACATCCATCTTGTCTCGCCGTTGGACATCAGAACTCCAGGTTCTCAGGCCTTCAGACTCTGGAACTTTTTTTTTTTTTTTTTTAAAGATGGGGTTTCACCATGATGGCCAGGCTGGTCTTGAACTCCTGACCTCAGGTGATCCGCCCACCTCGGCCTCCCAAAGTGCTAGGATTACAGGCGTGAGCCACTGCGCCCGGCCTGACTCTGGAACTTATACCACTTTCTCAGTTTCTCAGGCCTTTGGCCTTAATGAGTTACACTATTAGCTTCCCTGGTTCAGGAATTGGACTCAGAATGAATTACATCACCACTTCCCTCATTCTCCAGTTTGCAGACAGCACACTGTGGAACCTCTCAGCTTCCATAATCATGTGAGTGAATTCCCATAATCAATCAATCAATCTATCTACCATCTATCTATTTATCTATCGTGTGTCTACCTATCCATCTATCTATCTGTGTATATGTATGTGCATCTATCTATGTATCTATCTGTATGTATGCTTTTTCTTTCTTT
Source organism: Cheracebus regulus (assembly GCA_963574635.1). NCBI lineage: Eukaryota > Metazoa > Chordata > Mammalia > Primates > Pitheciidae > Cheracebus > Cheracebus regulus. The sequence continues at coordinate 70,635 of CAUYQU010095674.1, forward strand.
CTTTTTTTGAAACAGAGTCTTGCAGTCTTGCTCTGTCACCGAGGCTAGAGTGCAGTGGTGCCATCTCGGCTCACTCTCCACCTCCCAGGTTCAAATGAGTCTCCTGCCTTAGCTTCCCGCGTAGCTGGGACTACAGGCATGTGCCACTACACCTGGCTAATTTTTGTATTTTTATTTATTTATTTATTACCAAGAATGCCCAGTGACCAAGCAGCCAGCGCGCTCCCAATTTTTGTATTTTTAGTAAAGACAGGGCTTCACCATCTTGGCCAGGCTGGTCTTGAACTCCTGATGTCATGATCCACCCATCTCAGCCTCCCAAAGTGCTGGGGTTACAGGCATGAGCCACGGCATTGGCCTGTGTGTTTCTATCTATCTGTCTTTGCTTCTGTTTTCTGGGGAAGCCTGACTAACGTTGATTTTTTTTTTTTTCCTTTTTCTTCTTTTTCTAGTCTAAGTGAAGCTGTGGGAGTAAAGAAGAAACAAAGAAATCTGTAACTGCATGTGATCAGTTAGTTGTAAACACCACTGCCCTCAGACCAACCTAATATGCACTGATTTTATCTATTGTTTTTCTATTCTCTGTCTTATGTATCTCAGCTCTAATTTTTATTATTCTTCCTTCTGCTAGCTTTGGGTTTTCTTTGCTCTTCTTTTTCTAGTTCTTTAAGATGTACAGTTAGGTTATTGATTTGAGATCTTTCTTCTTTTTTAATGTAGGCATTTACAACTATACAGTTCTTTTCTAGCAGTGCCTTCTTTGCATCTCTTAAGTTTTGGTATACTGTGGTTTGTGGTTTTTTTTTTTTTCATCTCAAGGCATTTTCTACCTTCCCTTGTGTATTAGTCTGTTCTCATGCTGCTATAAAGAACTCCCTGAGACTGTATAATTTATAAAGGAAAGAGATTCAATTGACTCACAGTTCTGCATGGCTGGGGAGATCTCGGGAAACTTACAATCATGGGGGAAGGAGATGCAAACACGTCCTTCTTCACATGGTGGCAGAAGAGAGAAGTGCAGGCAGGGGAAATACCAGATGCTTCTAAAACTATCAGATCTCATGAGACTCACTATCATAGGAGCAGCATGGGGGAAACTGCCCCCATGATCTGATTATCTCCACCTGGTCCCACTCTTGACACGTGGGGATTATTACAGTTCAAGATGAGATTGGCGGGGGGACACGGAGCCAATTACAACATTTGGGTTGTGATTTATTCTTCAACCCATTGGTTGTTTAAGGGTGTATTGTTTGGCAGGGCAGGGTGGCTCACACCTGTAATCCTAGCACTTTGGGAGGCCAACTCCTGAGATCAGGAGTTCAAGACCAGCCTGACCAACATGGCAAAACTCTGTCTCTACTAAAAAAAAAATACAAAAATTAGCTAGGCATGGTGGCAGGCACCTGTAATCCCAGCTACTCAGGAGGCTGAGGCAAGAGAATCACTTGAACCCAGGAGGTGGAGGTTGCAGTGAGCCGAGATCACACTACCATGCTCCAGCCTGGGCAGCAGAGTGAGATTCTGTCTCAAAAAAAAAAAAGTATATTGTTTGGTTTCCATATATTTGTGAATTTTCTAGTTTTCCTTCTGTTATTGCATTCTAGTTTCATTCCACTGTGGTTGGAAAAAATGCTTTATATTACTTCAGTCTTTTAAAATTTAGTAAGACCTGTTTTTTTGCCTAATATATGATTTATCTTATAGAATGTTGCATGTCTACTTGAGAAGAATGTATATTCTGCTTTTGTTGATTGGAGTACTCTATATGTCTGTTAAGCCTAATTGGTTGAGAGTATAATTTAAGGCCTTTATCTATCTATTTATTTATTTATTTATTTTGATGAAGTTTTGCTCTATCTCCCAGGCTAGAGTGCAATGGCACGATCTTGGCTCACTGTAACCTCCACTTCCCAGGTTCAAGCAATTCTCCTATCTCAGCCTCCCAAGTAGCTGGGATTACAGGTGCATGCCACCACACCCAGCTAATTTTTGTATTTTTAGTAGAGATGGGGTTTCGCCATGTTGGCGAGGCTGGTCTTGAACTCCTGACTTCAGGTGATCCACCTGCCTCGGCCCCCCAAAGTGCTGGGATTACAGACGTGAGCCACCGCACCCAGCCAGTCCTCTATTTCTTTATTGATCTTCTGTCAGGTTATTCTATCCATTATTAAAAGTGAGATATTAAAATTTCTATTATTATAGAAATATCTATTTTTCTCTTCAATTCTGTCTATTTTTGCTTCATATTTTGGGAATTTTTTGTTAGGTTCATGTATGTTTTTAATTGTTATATCTTCTTGCTGGATTGAGACTTTTATGGTAAATGTTATTCTTTTATAGCTTTTTAGCCTTTTTTAAACTTACAGTTTATTTTATCAATAATAACCACACTCGCTATCCTTTGGTTACTACTTCTATGGATTATCTTTTTTTATCCTTTTACTCTTCATCTCTTTGTGTCTTTGTTTCTAAAGTGAATCTCCATAGAAATTGAGAAGGCAGTAGTAAAAAAGAGAAAAAATGATAAAGTGAATCTTTTAAAGCCAGCATTAGGCCAAACACAGTGGCTCAAGCCTGTAATCCCAACACTTTGGGAGGCTGAGGCAGGTGGATCACTTGAGGTCAGGAGTTCGAGACCAGCCTGGCTAACATGGTGAAAACCCATCTCTACTTAAAATATAATAGTGGTGGTGGGAGCCTATAATCTCACCTACTTGGGAGGCTGAGGCAGAATTGCTTGAACCCTGGAGGTGGAAATTGCAGTGAGCTGAGATCACACCACTGCACTCCAGCCTGGGACACAGAGCAAGACTCCACCTCAAAATAAATGCATAAATAAATAAAGACAACATTAGATCAAGCCTGTCCACCCCATGGCCAGTGGGCCACATGTGGCTCAAGATAGCCTTGAATGTGGCCCAACACAAATTTGCAAACTTTCTTAAAACATTATGAGATTTTTTGTGTGTGATTTTTTTTTTTTTTTCGCTCATCAGCTATTATTAGTGTTAATGTATTTTCTGTGTAGCCCAAGTCAATTCTTCCAATGTGGCCCAGGGAAGCCAAAAGATTGAACATCCTGATATAGATGGATCATGATTTTTAAAATCCAACTTGCCAATTTCTACCTTTTAATTGGAGAGTTTATTACATTTATATTTAAAGTAAATATTGATAAGGAAGGATTTACTTTTCAATTAAGCTATTTGTTTTTCTGTGTCATATATTTTTGTCTTCAGTTCCTCCATTACTGCCTTTTTTGCATTTATTAATTTTTTTGTGGAAAACGATTTTGATTCCCTTCTTTCCTTTTCTGAATTTTTAGAAGTTATTTTGTTGGTGGTCACCTTGGGGATTATAATTAACATCTTAAACTTATAACAACTTAATTTTAAAAATACCAACTTAGTTTCAAAAGCATACAAATACTCTGCTCCCACACATTCCTAGTCGTTCCCCTTTAAATCATTATTATCACAAATTACATTTTCATACATAGATTTGTATTATTGTTTAATGTACTTGTTTTGCTTAAATCATATAAGAAAAAAAGTCCAGGCATGGCGGCTCACACCTGTAATCCCAGCACTTTGGGAGGCTGACACAAGATCGAGACCATCCTCGCCAACATGGTGAAACCTTGTCTGTACTAAAAATACAAAAATTAGCTGGGCGTGATGGTGGATGCCTGTAGTCCCAGCTACTTGGGAGGCTGAGGCAGGAGAATCTCTTGAACCCGGGAATTGAAGGTTGCAGGGAACCAAGATCACGCCACTGCACTCCAGCCTGGATGACAGAGTGAGACTCTGTCTCAATTTAAAAAAAAAAAAAAGAAAGAAAAAGAAAGAAAGGAGGAGTCACAAATAAAAAACACACGAATACTGGCTGTTGTATCTGTGTAATTACCTTTATCAATGTTCTTTATTCATTCTCATGGTTCTGACTCATGGTCTAATGTCTTCATCTCAGACTTCTGAATGGCTGTAACTCTCTTTAGCATTTTTGTTATGGCAGGTCTACTAGTCTTGAACTCCCTCAGCTTTTGTTTAACTGGAAATATCCTGATTTGTCCTTCACTCTTCAAAGATAATTGTGCCAGATATAAATTTTTTGTTCAACAGGAGTTCAAGACCAGCCCAGGAGTTCAAGACCAGCCCAGGAGTTCAAGACCAGCCTGGGCAACAAAGCAAGATTCTCTCTCTACATAAAAAAAAGGAAAAAGAAAAATTAGCCAGATGTAATGACATGTGCCTGTAGTCCCACCTACTCAAGAGGCTAACAAAGGAGGATTGCTTGAGCCCAGGAGTTTGAGGCTGCAGTGAACTATGAATGAGTCACTGCACTCCAGCCTGGGCAACAGAGTAAGATCCTATCTAAAAATAAAAATAAAACAGTATAGCACATACAGTTATATACAGTACTATGGTACTGGTTTATGTATTTACTATACTATAGCATTAATCATTGTTTTAGAATGTCCTTCTTCACGTGTGTGTCTGTGTGTGTGTGTGCATGTGTGTATGCAGAAGACATGATCTGTGGCCTAAGGTATGATTAATCCCAGATATCTTTAAGTTGTATTAGTCCATTTTCACACTGTTATAAAGATACTAGCTGAGACTCGGTAATTTATGAAGAAAAGAGGTTTAACTGATTCACAGTTCCGCCTCAGCAAACCTACAATCATGGCAGAAGGTGAAGGGGAAGCAAGGCACGTCTTACATGGTGGCAGGAGAGAGAGATCACAGGGGAAACTGCCACTTTTAAACCATCAGATCTCGTGAGAACTCACACACTATCATGAGAACAGCATGGGGGAACTGCCCTATGACCCAATCACCTTCCACCAGGTCCCTCCCTGAACATGTGGGGATTACAATTCGAGATGAGATTTGGGTGGGGACACAGAGCCAAATCATATCATAAGCTACTTGTAAAGCAGCTTCAGGCAGATCCTTCAGGAGGTATTCCAGAAGAAGAAGGCATTGTTATACAGGAGATGACAACTCCATGCATGTCATCGTCTCTGAAGACCTTCCAGTGGGACAAGATGTGGAGGTGGATGATAGTGATTTTGATGATCCTGATCCCCTGTAGGCCTAGGCTAATGTGTATTTGTCTCTACATTTTTGACAAAAAAAGTTTAAAAAGTAAAAAAAAAATTTTAAAGGGTGGGCACAATGGCTCATCCCTGTACTTCTAGTACTTTGGGAGGCTAAGACAGGAAGGGTCACTTCGGCCAGGGGTTTGAGAACAGCCTGGGTGACGCAGTGAGATCTCATTTAAAAACAGAAACAGCTAGCTGAGCATGGTGGTGCACTCCCGTGGTCTCCGCTCCTTGGGAGGTTGGGGTGAGAGGATTGCTTGAACCCAGCAGTTTGTCGTTGCAGTGAGCTATGATTATGCCACTGCACTAGACCTGTCTCAAATTTTAAAACATAAATAAAATTAAATTTAAGAATTTAAAACTAGAAGAAGCTTATTTAAAAAAGGAGGTAAAGAAAGAATTTGTGTGTGTGTAGCTGTATAATGTGTTTTAAGCTAAGTGGGTTTTTTTTCTTTTTGAGACAAGGTTTTGCTCTGTCACCTAGGTTGGAGGGCAGTAGTGTGATCACAGCTCACTGCAGCCTTGACCTCCCAAGCTCAAGCAATCCTCGCCTCAGCCTCCTGAGTAGCTGGGACTACAGACAGGCTCCACCAGGCTTGGATTTCTTTCTTTCTTTTTCTTTTTTTTTTACTGAGAGCTTTTTCTTTCTGAAAGACATGTGCAGAACGTGCAGGCTTGTTACGTAGGTATACATGTGCCATGGTGGTTTGCTGCACCCATCAACCCATCATCTACATTAGGTATTTCTCCTAATGCTATCCTTCCTCTAGCCCTCCATCCCCCTGCTATCCCTCCCCTAGCTCCCCCACTACCACCCGACAGGCCCTGGTGTGTGATGCTCCCCTTCCTGTGTCCATGTGTTCTCATTGTTCAACTCCCACTTATGCAGTGTTTGGTTTCCATTCTTGTGTTAGTTTGCTGAGAATGATGGTTTCCATGTCCCTGCAAAGGACATGAATCCATCCTTTTTTATGGCTGCATAGTATTCCATAGTGTATATGTGCCACATTTTTTTAATCCAGTCTATCTGCACTGGTACAGCTGTGAATAAAAAAAAAAGAGGGAGAGAGAATTAAGAATCCAGTGTATCATTGATGGGCATTTTGGTTGGTTCCAAGTCTTTGCTCTTGTGAACAGTGCAACAATAAACATACATGTACATGTGTCTTTATAGTGGAATAATTTATAATCCTTTGGGTGTATACCCAGTAATGAGATTGCTGGGTCAAATGGTATTTCTGGTTCTAGGTCCTTGAGGAACCACCACACTGTCTTCCACAACGGTTAAACTAATTTACACTCCCACCTACAGTGTAAAAGCGTTCCTGGTTCTCCACATCCTCTCCGGCATCCGTTGTTTCCTGACTTTTTAATGATCGCCATTCTAACTGGCATGAGATGGTATTTCATTGTGGTTTTGATTTGCATTTCTCTAATGATCAGTGATGATGAGCTTTTTTTTCATAAGTTTGTTGGCCGTTTTTTTTTTTTTTTTTTTTAATTGGAGACAAGGTTTCTCTATGTTGCCCAGGCTGGTCTTGAACACTTGAGCTCAAGCAATCCTCTTACCTCAGCCTCTCAAAGTGCTGGGAGTATGTCCAGCCCATGATTGTATTTTCAAATTCAGATTGCTGAGGCTTTATATTAAGACTTGAAATAAGGTATTTTCATCCTCCAGCTTTGTTCTTTATGAAAATTGTGTTGGCTATTTGAAGTCTTTGAATTTCTACCTGAATTTTAGAATCAGCTTGTCAATTTCTTACAAAATAGTGTACTATGATTTTGATTGAGATTATGTTGAATCTAAACATAAATTTGGGGAAAACTGGCATCTTAACAATATTAAGGCTGGGCATGGTGGCTCATGCCTGTAACCCTAGCACTTTGGGAGGCTAAGGCAGGTGGATCACCTGAGGTCAGGAGTTCGAGACCAGTTTGACCAATGTGGTAAAACCCTGTCTCTACTAAAAATACAAAACAATCAGGTCTGGTGGCATGTGCCTGTAGTCCCAGCTACTCAGGAGGCTGAGACAGGAGAATTCCTTGAACCTGGAAGTCGAAGGTTGCAGTGAGCCGAGTTCGTGCCACTGAACACCCGCCTGGGTGACACAGCCAGTTACTGAATAAAAAAAAAAAAAAAAAAAAAAAAAAATATATATATATATATATATATATATATAAAGAATATATAGATATAGATATATAAACTTCCAACCCACAAACAAGATAAGGTCTCTCCATTTACTTAGGTGTTCTTACCCTTCTCTAAGCAATATTTTGTAGTTTTTGTCATATGTCTTTCATATCTTTTGTCTCATTTTTTTTCTTTCTGTTTTATTTTTATTTTCTGAGATGGAGTTTTGCTCTCATTGCCCAAGCTGGAGTGCAATAGTGCAGTCTTGGTTCACTGCAACCTCTGCCTCCCGGGTTCAAGCGACTCTCCTGCTCTAGCCTCCCGAGTAGCTGGGATTACAGGCATGCACCATCACACCCAGCTAATTTTGTATTTTTAGTAGAGATAAGGTTTCTTCATGTTGGTCAGTCTGGTCTTGAACTCCCAACCTCAGGTGATCTGCCCTCCTTGGCCTCCCAAAGTGCTGGGATTACAGGCATGAGCCAATGCGGCCATCCTTGTCTCATTTTTCCTAAGTACTTCATTTCGATGCTATTGAATGTAGTATAGTATTGTTTGTTGCTAGTATGGAGAAATAAAACTCATTTTTGTGTATTGAACTTGTATCTTACAAACTTAGTTCCTCTGGTAAATAGCTTTGTAGATCTCATTGAATTTTCAACATAGACAAATTTGTCATTTGTAAATAAAGACCATTTCTTTTCTTCCTTTCTAATCTTGATGCCTTTTTTTTTTTTTTTTTTAACTTACCTGATTCCACTGACCAGAATCTCCAATACATGGAGCTATGATGAGAGTGGACCATTAAGCTTGATCCCAGAAGTATGATGTTAGCTGTAAAATTCTTATAGATGCCCCTTATGAAGTTGAGAGAAGTTCTCTTTTATTCCTAGTTTGCTGAGTGGTTGTTTTGTTTTTTAAAAAAACATGAAACGCTTGACAAATGTGTGTGTCATCCTTGCACAGGGGCCATGTTAATCTTCTCTGTGTTATTCCAGTTTTAGCATATGCGCTGCCGAAGCGAACACTTGTTTGTTTTTGTTATTTTTAAGAAATAAGATCTCAGGCCAGGCATGGTGGCTCATGCCTATATTCCCACTATTTTAGGAGGCCAAGTTGGGCGGATTGCTTGAGCCAAGAAGTTCGAGACCAGTATGGGCAATATAGTGAAACCCCATTTCTACAAAAAAATTTTTAAAATTGGCTAAGCATGGTGGTGCACACCTGTAGTCCCAGCTACTCAGGAGGCTAAGGTGGGAGGATCACTGGACCCTAGGAAGTCAAGGTTGCAGTGGAATGTGATTGCACCACTGTACTACAGACTGGATGACAGAGTGAGACCCTGTCTCAAAAACCAATAATAAAATTTTTAAAATGACGTCTCACTCCGTTGTCCAGTCTGGAGTGCAGTGACACAATCATAGCTCACTGCAGCTTCCAACTCCTTGGTTTTAGGATTGCCTCCTCAGTAGCTGGGACTTCAGGTGTGTTGCCATCATGCCTAGCTTTATTTTTTTTTAATTCTTTGGAGATGGAGGTGGGGTGGGGGCATCTCCCTATGTTGCCCAGGCTGGTCTTGAACTCCTGGCCTCAAGAGATCCTCCCGCCTCGGCCTCCCAAAGTGCTAGGATTACAGGTGTAAGCTACCACACCCAGCTACTGAGTGTTTTTATAAGTAATGAATGCTGCCAACTGTCAAATGTTTTTTTGTGTGTCTATTGAGATAATATAATTTTGCTTTTTTTGGTTTGTTAATATGGTGAATTACATTAATTTTGTAATGTTAAACCAACCTGCATTCCTGGAATAATAAAACCCAGTGATGATATGTTATTCTTCAAATTTATTATTGGGTTTGATTTGCTAAAATAAATTAAGGATGTTTGCATCAGTGTTCGTGAGGGATATTAGTCAGAAGCTGTGAGTTTTTTCTCCCTGTTTTGTTCTCATCTGGTTTCAATATCAGGGTAATTATGGCCTCAGAGAATGAGCTAGAAAGATTTTGTATAGAAACAGTGTTTTTTTATTTCTTAATATTTGATAGAATTCACTAGTGAAGCTATCTGGGCCTAGTTTTTATTTGTGGGAAGGCTAGCTACAAATTCAATTTGTCTAATTGACATATGGCTACTTAAGTTATCTATTTCTTCTTGTGTGAGCTTTTGTTTCTTTCAAGGAATTTGTCCACTTTATCTAAGTTGTCAAATTTATTGGTAAATTATTTACGCTTTTCCCTTATCACTCTTTTAATGTCTGTGGACGCTGTAGTGAGTCACTTCTTTTATGCCTGAAGTTGGGAATTTGTGTCGTCTCTCTTTTTTTCCTGATCAGTGTGGCTAGAGATTTAGAAATTTTATTTATCTTAAATAATAATAAATTTTTTTTTGAGACAGAGTTTCGCTCTGTCGCCCAGGCTGGAGTGCAGTGGTAAAATCTCGGCTCACTGCAACCTCTTCCTTTCAGGTTCAAGTAATTCTCCTGCCTCAGCCTTCCAAGTAACTGGGATTACAGGCACCTGCCTCTACAGCTGGCTAATTTTTATATTTTTAGTGGAGATGTGGTTTCACCATGTTGGCAGGCTGGTCTCAAACTCCTGACCTCAAGTGGTCCACCTGCCTTGGCCTCCCAAAGTTCTGGAATTATAAGCATGAGCCATCATGCCTGGCCTGATTTTAAATAATTATTTTTTGATTAAGCAATTATTTTTGATTAATTGATTAATTTTCTTGATCATAAATAATCATTTTGATTAATTAATTGATTAGCTTGATTTTCTGCTACTTGTTCTATCAGTTATTCAGTATGAGTTGTTAAATCTCCAGCTAAAATTATCAATTGTTAATTTCTTCTGCCAATTCTTTCTCTTCTTGCTTTATGTATTTTGAAGCTCCGTTTTTGGATGCATAAACATTTAGGATTGCTATGTCTGCTTAATGAATTGACCTATTTTTCATTATAAAATAATCTTTTTAAAACTTTTTTATCTGAAACTTGGTTTGTCTAATATTAAAATCGCCACTCCAGATTGTTTTTTTGGCCAGTGTTAACATAGCATATCTTTTTCCATCTTTTTACTTTTAATCTATTTGTGTGGATTTCAGGGCAAGTGCAGTGCTAGCTCATGCCTTTAATCCCAACACTTTGGGAAGCTGGGGCAGGAGAGTTGCTTGTGCTCAGATTTTGAGACCAGTCTGGGCAACATAACAAGACACCATCTTCATGAAAGACAAAAAAAGTAAAGTTGAGGCCAGGTTCGGTGGCTGATACCTGTAATCCCAGCAGTTTGGCAGGCTGAGGCAGGTGGATCACTTGAGGTCAGGAGTTTGAGACCAGCCTGATCGATATGGTGAAACCCCATCTCTACTAAAAATGCAAAAATTAGCCAGGTGTGGTGGTGGTGCCTGTCATCTCAACTACTCAGGAGGCTGAGGCAGGAGAATCACTTGAACCCAGCTGGTGGAGGTTGCAGTGAGCCAAGATGGTCCACTGCACTCCAGCCTGGGCAACAGAGGGAGCCTCCATCTTAAAAAAAAAAAAAAAAAAAAGTAAAGTTGGTTTTTTATATGGTATACAGCTTGGTCACTTTTAAAATACAATTTAATAATCTTGGCCTTTTAATCAGGAGGGTTTAGACCATTTAAATTTGATGTGATTATTGATATGGTTATATTTAAGTCTTAACATATTACTATTTGTGCTGTATTTGTTCCATCTTTATTCCGTTTTTACTTTTTTCTGCCTTTTTTGGCTTTCTTTCTTTCTTTTTCCTTGAGACAGGATTTTGCTGTCACCCAGGCTGGAGTGCAGTGGCACAATCCTGGCTCGCCGCAGCCCTAACCTTTCAGGCTCAAGTGATTCTCCCACCTCAGCCTCCTGAGTAGCTGGGACCCCAGGCACACACCACCATGCCAGGCTAACTTTTTATTTTTATTACAGACAGGGTTTTGCCATGTTGCCCAGGTTGGTCTCAAACTTCTGAGCTCAAGTGATCTGCCTGCCTCAACCTCCCAAAGTGCTGGCATTACAAGCATCAGCCATCACGCCCAGCCAGCTTTTCTGGCATTAATTATTTCTTAGGATTCCATTTAATCTCCTTTGTCAGCTTTTTAGCTTAAACTTTGGATTTGTATTTCAGTGGTTGTTTTATAGCATACATCTTTAACTTATCAAAGTCTACCTTTAAGCGCTATCATACCACTTCATGTATAGTCTAAAAAACTTACAGTAGGCAGGGCTCAGTGGCTCATGCCTTGATATAGTTTGGCTCTGTGTCCCTACCCAAATCTCATGTTGAATTGTAATCCCCAATGTTGAGGGAGGAACCTGGTGGGAGGTGATTGGATCACAGGGGCCGATTTCTCCCTTGCTGTTCTCATGATAGTGAGTCCTCACAAGATCTGGTTGTTTGAAAGCATGTAGCATTTCCCCCTTTGCTCTCTATGCTGCTGCCAGGTAAACACACACTTGCTTCCCATTTGCCCTTCTGCTATGATTGTAAGTTTCCTGAGGCCTCCCAGCCATGCTTCTGGTACAGCCTGTGGAAGGGTGAGTCAATTATACCTCTTTTCTTTATAAATTACACAGTCTCAGGTACATCTTGACAGCAGTGTGAGAACAGAGTAATATGTGCCTGTAATCCCAGTGCTTTGGGAGGCCAAAGCAGGAGAATTGCTTGATCCCAGAAGTTCAAGACCAGCCTGGGCAATGTGGCAAAACCTTGTCTCTACAAAAAATACAAAAATTAGCTGGCCATGGTGGTGCATACCGGTAGTCCCAGCTACCTGGGGGGCTCAGGAGGGAAGATTGTTTGAGCCTGGGAGGTCAAAGCTACAGTGAGCTGTGATTGTGCCACTGAAGTCCAGCCTGGGCAACAAGTGAGACCCTGTCTCAAAACAAAACAAAACTTACAGTAGTATATTTCCATTTCTTCCTTTCCAGTATTTAGGCTATTGTCATGCATTTACTCTTATATAAACCGAATGGCAAATTCTTCTTATTTTTGCTTAAACGATCAATTACTTGATCTAGCAATCCCTTCTGGGTATTTACCCAAAAGATTTGAAATCCGTTTGTTGAAGGGATGTCTGTACCTGCATGTTCATCGCAGCACTCTTCATAACAGTTAAGTTATGAAATCACCCTGGCCGGGCGCCGTGGCTCACACCTGTAATCCTAGCACTCTGGGGGGCTGGGGCAGGCAGATTGCCTGAACTGAGGAGTTCAAGACCAGCCTCAGCAACATTGAAACCCCGTCTGCTGAAGTATAAAAAAAATTAGCTGGGTGTGGTGGCGCACACCTGTAATCCCAGCTACTGGGGAAGCTGAGGCACGAGAATTGCTTAAACCCAGGAGGTGGAGGTTGCAGTGAGCAGCGATCGCGCTACTGCACTCCACTGTGGGTGACAGAGCAAGATGCTGTCTCCAAAAAAAAAAAGAAAGAAAGAAATTACCCTAAGTGTCCATCAACAGATGAACAAAGAAAATCTGGTGTATATATACAGTGGAATACTATTCAGTCATTCAAAAGAAGAAATTCTGTTATTTGTGACAATATGAATGGAACTGGAGAACATTATGCTAAATGAAATAAGCCAGACATAGAAAGACAAATACCTCGTTTTCACTTTTATGCGGAATCCAAAACAATTGAACAAAAGAGGGTGGTTACAGAGGCAGGGAGTATGGAGAATGGGGAGATGAAGTGTACAAAATCTGAGTTAGAGGAGAAATACGGGTTTTTTGTTTGTTTTGTTTTTGCTTTTGTTTTGAGACAGAGTCTTACTCTGTCGCCAGGCTGGAGTGCAGTGGCTCGATCTTGGCTCACTGCAGCCTCCACCTCCTGGGTTCAAGCGATTCCCCTGCCTTAGCTTCCCAAGTAGCTAGGACTACAGGCGTTCGCCACCACGTCTGGCTAATTTTTTGTATTTAGGAAGGATGGGGTTTCACCATGTTTGCCAGGATGGTCTGGATCTCCTGACCTCGTGATCCACTCACCTCTGCCTCCCAAAGTGCTGGGATTACAGGCGTGAGCCACGGCGCTGGCTGGAGTTTTTTTTTTGTTCTATTACACAGCATGGTGAATATATTTAATAATAGAATATTGTACATTTTAAAATTGCTAACAGAGTAAAACATAAATGTTCTCACCACACAAAAAAATGTTAAGTATTTGAGGTGATGCAAATGCTAAGTAGCTTAGTTCTCCACATTGCATTCATAAATCTAACATCACTTTGTACTCCACAAATATATACAATTGTAAACTGCCAATTTACAAAGTCAAAAAATTACTTAATAGATAAGTGTAAATAATAAGAATAATTACACATATTTATCCATGTAGTTTCCATTTCTAATGCTCTTCATTCCTTTGAGTATCTCCAGTTTTTCTCATATCATTTTCTTTCTGCCTGAAGCACTTCCTTTTAAAAGTTAGTTCTCTATCTTATTATTTTTTTTTTTTGAGACAGAGTTTTACTCTTGTCTCCCAGGCTAGAGTGTGTGATCTCGGCTTACTGCAACCTCCGCCTCCCGGGTTCAAGCAGTTCTCTGCCTCAGCCTCCTGAGTAGCTGAGATTACAGGCGCATGCCACCACACCCAGCTAATTTTTGAATTTTTAATAGAGACAGGCTTTCACCATCTTGGCCAGGCTGGTTTTGAACTCCTGATCTCATGAGCCACCCACCTTGGCCTCCCAAAGTGCTGGGATTACAGGCGTGAGCCACTACGCCCCGCCCCTAACTTTTTCTTCTACCATATCTTATCTGTTAATCCTATCCAATATATGTTTCATCTCAAACATTGTAATTTTAATATCTTGAAGTTCACCTTGGGGGGTATTTAAAACATATTTCTATGTCTCTACTTAACATTCTTAATTTTCCCTTTACCTTCCTTAGCATGTGGAATACAGTTATAATAACCATTTGAATGTCCTTGTCTACTAATACTGCATCTGTGTCATTTCTGGCTCCGTTTCAATGGATTTAAGATTTTCTCTTCACCGTGGCTGCCAGTTTCTTGCTTCTTTGCATGCCTGGCAACTTTTTATTGGCTGCAATGCATCATTTGTGCTAGTTTTGAAAATCATTTTGTTGTGTGATATTTTTGTATTCATATAAACATTCTTGCATTTTGTTCTGGGACACAGTTAAATCCTTTGGAAAGAGTTTGACTCTTTCTGGTCTTGTTTTGTTAGGCAGAACCAGAGTGACGTTTAGTCTAGGGCTAATTTTCCCCACTACTGGGGCAGAACCCTTCTGAGTACTTTACTTAGTGCCCCACAAGGTTTCCACGCAGATGTTGGGAAGGGAAAAATATTCCTGGCCCTACACGGCTGCAGTGATTGTTCCTACTGATCCTTTTGGGTGGTTCCTACTGATCCTTTTGGGTGGTTCCTTCCCCAGCCTCAGCATTTTCCTCACACGTTTTCATTGATTGGTACTTAGATTAATTATGATTCAAGATCTCCAGAGTGCAATCTCAATTTCTCCCCCTCCCCGCACTCTTTCCTTTCTAGTACTTTGCCCTGTGAACTCCAGTCTGGGCCTCCCAGACTCCAGCTCCATCTCCTCACTTCAGGAAAGCTGCCGAGCTGCTCTTCAGGTCTTCCTTCTTTGCGCTGCAGACTGCAAACTCTTCAGACAGTAAGATGGGGCCATCATCAGGGCTCATCTCATTTGCTTCGTCTCGCTCAGGGGTCACTAGCAATGAAAAACAATGACAAAAGCAGTATCTAACAAAGTGTATGTAGAATTGAAAGTGGCAAACTACAAAATACTGATGAAATAAATCAAACAAGACCCAAACAACGGATGACATACTGTGTTCATGGTTTGGAATACACACACACACGTACACACATATAGTTAAGATGACAATTCTCTGCAAATTGATGTACAGATTTCATTCAATTCCAATCAAATTCTCAGCAGAAGATTTTTGTAGATATTAACAAGCTAATTTTAAATTTTATATGGAAAGACAGAGGATCCAGAATAGCCAAAACAAATTTGAAAAAGAAAAACAAAATTGGAGAACTCACAGACACCACTTGGATTTTTTAAAAACATGAAAATGTAAGTCAATTAAGAAAAAATAATCTTTCGACAGATGGTGTTGAAACAATTGGACATCAGTATGCAAAAAAGGAAGAAGAAGACAAAGATCCTCAATCTATACCTTAAGCTTTATATAAACATTAACCAAATATGGAGCACAGATTTAAATATAAAACAAAACGATGTAACTCTTAGAAGAAAATATAAGAGGCCAGGCACCGTGGCTCACACCTATAGTCTCAGCACTTTGGGAGGCCAAGGTGGGCAGATCATGTGAGATCAGGAGTTCAAGACCAGCCAGGTCAACACGGTGAATCCCCATCTCTACTAAAAATACAAAAATTAGCTAGGTGTGGTGGTGCGTGCCTGTAGTCCCAGCTACTCAGGAGGCTGAGGCAGGAGAATTGCTTGAACCCAGGAGGCGGAGGTTGCGGTGAGCTGAGATTGCACCATTGCACTCCAGCCTGGGTGACAGAGCAAAACTCTGTCTCAAAATCATCATCATCATCATCATCAAACTTGTGAAAGACAAAGAGAGAATGCTGAAAGTAGCAAGAGAGAAGAGACATGTCACATACAAAAGATCTTAAATAAGATTTTGAACAGATTTCTCATTAGAAAGTTTGGAGGCCAGAAGACAGTGGGCTGACATATTCTAATAAAAGGAAAAAAAACCTGTCAACCAAGAATCCTATATTGGGTAAAACTGTCCTTCAGAAGTGAAGAATGTGTGCTTGGCTGAAGAGACAATGGAGCAAAGCTTCCATCTGTGGGATTATGACTGAATGCCTCTTAACTCAACATTTCACCCAGGCAGAATGATAAGATAGCACTGTGGAGCCTTGGTTGGCCTCAGAGAGCTGAACCCCTGCCGTCCCGGCCTTTGCCTCATCTGGTGTTGGGACCAGAGTCCTCTACAGAGAACTCCTCATCCTGCGAGACCAGAATTGAGCTGTCCCTGCTTGTCCATCATGCAGTGCACATTCACGGAGAACCTGGTTCTAAAGCATTCATAGACAGCCTGCTTCTGGGTCAGGATTTTGTACAACTCCCTCATGTGATCTATTGAAAGTCAGCCCATAAGATAAGGGTTTGTAAAAGAAAGGAATCAACAATATAAAATTTTTTAAGACAGGGTCTTGCTCTGTCATGCAAGTTGGGGTACAGTGGTATGATCACAGCTCACTACAGCCTCAGCCTCCTGGGCTCAAGTGATCCTTTCATCTCAGCCTCCTGAGGACTATAGCTGGGACTACAGACATGCACCGAGTCCAGCTGTTTTTTTTTTTTTGTTGTTTTCTTCGCCATGTTATGCAGGCTGGTCTCCAACTCTTTTCCTATAAGAAAAGCCAAAGTGGCCAGGTACAATAGCTCATACCCATAATCCCAATACTTTGGAGGCCAATGTAGGAAGATCACTTGAGTCCAGGATTTCGAGACCAGCCTGAGCAACATAGTGAGACCCTGTCACTACAAAATTAAAAGGCAGGCGTTGTGATGCATCTCTGTGGTCCTCGCTACTCAGGAGGCTGAGGTGGGAGGATCGCTTGAGCCAAGGAGGTTGAGGTCGTAGTGAGCTGTGATCACACCACTGTACTACAGCCTGAGTGACAGAGCGAAGCCATGTCTCTAAACAAACAAACAAAAAAAGCAGGTCAGGCTCAGTAGCTCACACCTGTAATCCCAGCACTTTGGGAGGCCTAGGTGAGCAGATCACAAGATCAGGAGTTTGAGAACAGCCTGGCGAACATAGTGAAATCCTGTCTCTACTAAAAAATACAAAAATTAGCCAGGCATGGTGGTGTGTGCCTGTAGTCCCAGCTACTTGGGAGGCTGAGGCAGGAGAATCACTTGAACCCGGGAGGCGGAGGTTGCAGTGAGCTGAGATCGCACTACTGCACTCCAGCCTGGCGACAGAGCGAGACTCTGCCTCAAAAAAAAAAAAAAAAAAAGCAAAGAAGAAAACTCAAGGAGTTCATAACCAGTAAACCTGCTCTGCAAGATATGCTTAAGGGAGTAATGCAGGTGAAACGAGAGGACACTAGACAGTAACTTGAAACTGTTAAGAAGAAGTAAAGATTTCAATAGAGGTAATTATATGCACAATTGTAAAAACGAGTACTATTGTAACAACAGTTTGTAACTCTACTTTTTGTTTTCTACATAATTTAAGAGACTAATACACTTTTTAAAATAATCAGTATCGGCAGGGGGCAGTGGCTCCCCTGTAATCTCAGCACTTTGGGAGGCTGAGGCAGGCAGATCACCTGAGATCAGGAGTTCAAGACCTGCCTGGCCAACATGGTGAAACTCTGTCTCTATTAAAAATACAAAAATTAGTCAGGCATGGTGGTGAATGCCTATAATCCCAGCTACTTGGGAGGCTGAGGCAGAAGAATCGCTTGAACCTGAGAGGCGGAAGTTGCAGTGAGCTGAGATCACACCACTGCACTCCAGCCTGGGCAACAAGAGTGAGACTTTATCTCAAAAAAAAAAAAAAAGTAATAATAAATAAATAAATTGATTAATTAAACAACTAATCTAAAAGCTAGTATTTCTGTAACTGGTTTGTAACTACACATTTTGTTTCCTATATAGTTTAAGACACTAACATATTTTAAATCATCGTCAGTTTGTTTTGGGGCATAGAATGTATAAAGATATAATTTTATGACATCAACAACCATAAGAAAAAGAGATGGAGCTGTAAAAGAGCACAGTTTTTGTGCTGTACTGAAGTTGACCTGGTCTAAATTCAAACCAGAGTGTTATAACTTTAGGATTTTTACATGATTTGGCTGTCCCCACCCAAATATCATCTTGAATCGTAGTTCCTATAATCCCCATTTGTCTTGGGAGGGATCCGGTGGAAAGTAACTGAATCATGAGGGTGGTTACCTCCATGCTGCTGTTCTAATGACTGTGAGTGAGTTCTCGCCAGGTCTGACGATTATATATGGGGCTTTTCCCCCTTTTGCTCAGCACTTCTTCTGCCACCATGTGAAGAAGGACACGTTTGCTTCCCTTTCCACCGTGACTGTTTCCTGAGGCCTCCCCAGCCATGCTGAAGTGTGAATCAATTAAGCCTCTTTCCTTCATGAATTACTGTCTCAGGTATGCCTTTGTTAGCAGCGTGAGAATGGACTAATATAGATGTTGAATGTAACACTATTGTAACCATAAAGAAAGTAGCTGTAGAATATACACAGAAGAAAATGAGAAGAAATTCAAACATTTTGCTATTTAGAACAACTTCAACCAAACACAAAAAAAAAACTTGTAATGCAGGACATGAGGTCCAGAAAAGCTCTAAGCATATAGAGCACAAATAGCAAAATGACAGCAGTGCATCTCTCCGCGTGCACCGAGAGGACATCACCCCTGGATACTCTTGCCCAAAATGCACGACTTGAATCGACTCACCAGGAAACATCAGATAACCCACATGGAAGGACATTCCGCAAGTCAAGACCACAAAAAGCAAAGCAAGACTGAGGAACTAAAAGACATGACAACTAAAGGCATCCTGTGATCTTGGATTGGCTGCTGAGCTAGGGAAAAGCATGTATCAAACTGTAGTATTGCACGGCTGGTGAGTTACAGATTCTGATAACTACCAAAGTGATTATGTAAGAGAATGACCATTTTAGAAATATACATCGAAGTGCTCAGCGGTGCAGAAGCAGGGTGTTTCTAATATAATCTCACATGATTCAAATCATCCTCATTATTCTTAGATTCTGTATTTGTGGGTTCACCTCTAGCTCAATTTCTTTGTAATGCCCAAATCAATGCTTGGGCCCTTCTACAGGCATTTGGAAGCTGGTGCAGACATGGAATGGTGAAAAATTGGCGTCCCCAGAGACTAAAGTCACCTGCTGAGGTGAAGCAGTCAGCACTCATCTCCATGATTCAGCTCTCCCACCCGTAAATAAGTGTCCTTTTCACGGTCTATTTAGTGCCACGTTTTTCACAGTTTTGTGCTTTTTGTTGGTGATTTCACCATTTAAAATGGCGCCTGCACAGTGCGGAGGCTGTCTAGTGTTGCCACCATCAAGATTGCTATGTGTGCCTTTGGGAGAAAACACATGAGTTAGATAAGCTTCATTTAGGCATGCGTTCTAGCACTCGTGGCTGTGGGGTCAATGTCAATGGATCAACAATACGTATTAAACAAGGTGTATTTAGGCCAGGCACAGTGGCTCACACCTGTAATCCCAGCACTTTGGGAGGCTGAGGCAGGTGGATCACCTGAGGTCAGGAGTTTGAGACCAGCCTGGCCAACATAGTGTAACCCTGTCTCTACTAAAAATACAAACATTCACTGGGTGTGGTGGCTCGCACCTGTAATCCCAGATACTTGGGAGGCTGAGGCAGGAGAATCACTTGAACTCAGGAGATGGAGGTTACAGTGAGCAGAGATTGCACCATTGCACTCCAGCCTGGGCCACAGAGTGAGACTCTGTCTCAAAAAAATAATAATAATGATAATAAAAATCAATAAACAGGGTGTCTTCAAACAAAAGCACACATTTTTTTTTGAAAAGGTCATGTATTGGCCGGGTGTGGTGGCTCACGCCTGTAATCCCAGCACTTTGGGAGGCTGAGGTGGGCGGATCACTAGGTCAAGAGATCGAGACCATCCTGGCCAACATGGTGAAACTCCATGTCTACTAAAAATACAAAAAAATTAGCCAGGCATGGTGGCAGGCGTCTGTCATCCCAGCTACTCGGGAGGCTGAGGCGGAAGAATCTCTTGAACCCAGGAGGCGGAGGTTGCAGTGAGCCGAGATTGCACCACTGCACTCCAGCCTGGTGACAGAGTAAGACTCCATCTCAAAAAAAGAAAAGAAAACGTCATGTATTGACCAGTTGATGAAAATGTTGCAGCCAGAGGCTCAAAGATGCCTGACCCTGTCTTCCTGTAAAGGCAAGGGTCCAGCATTGGCAGCAACTCTGTAACTACTGTGCAGAAGGAGAGTGTAAACAGTTGGTGAATTTGGATAATGAGAACGTGGGAGTCTCTCACACTAGTCTTTTATTCCGTTAGTTTGGAATTATATAAAAATAAAACATTACCCCCAAAACAGGACTGTATCACTCCTGGCTTCTTGCTATACTTGGAATCAAACCCAGGGCCTTTAACGAACACGGAGAGGCTCCCACGTGTTTCAGCTTCCGCCTGTTCTCCAAACGCATTTCTTGCTCACCCGCATCGAGGGTCTCCTGACACTCTCCGGAAGAACACACCGAGCTCTTTCTCACCTCTGCATTCACTTGTCCTTCTGCTTGGGACACTTTGACTCAAATCCTTGACATGCCTGGGTCCTTCTCATCCGTTAGGTCTCAGCTTCCATGTCATCTGCCTGGAGAGTCTGACATCAGCCACTCCATTTAAGGGAGGTGCCATTCACTGCCTCAGCTGCCAGCTGACTGCTCTCACCCTCCTTGTCACAGATTCTAATTCTTTTGCTTTTTGGGTTTTTGTTTGTTTGTTTTTCCTTTCAGATAGTCTCACTCTGTCGCCCAGGCTGGAGTGCAGTGGCGTGATCTCAGCTCACTGCAACCTCCGCCTCCCGGGTTTAAGTGATTCTCCTGCCTCAGCCTGCTGAGTAGCTGGGATTACAGGTGTGCACCACCACACCCAGCTCATTTTTGTACTTTTAGTAGAGACAGCGTTTCACCATGTTGGCCAGGCTGGTCTTGAACGCCTGACCTCAAGTGATCCACCCGCCGCAGCCTCCCAAAGTGCTGGGATTACAGGCATGAGCCACCGTGTCTGGCTCCTAATTCTTTTGATTCTTTCTTTGGTTACTGTCCATCGCCCTCCTTGGACTGTATGCCCATGAGGACAGGGGTCTTATCTCTTATCCACCACTGTTTCCCCAGGGTCCAGCTCACCACAGGAGCATAGTAACATAGGTTGAAATTGAGAATGAGACTGTCCCTGGGAGACGGATTAGCTGAACTTGGATCCATTGACCACCCCCGGGCTTGGGAACAGAGTTGTGCCAGACATAACCCCTGCGGAGGCTGAGGGCATGGTTGGTAGAGATGAAAAGGTGGTGGTCAGGCAGACCCCGTGGAAGGCGTCTACTCCCACCCACGACCCACTGTGCCTTCAGTCCCACACCCGGCAAAACCTCCGTGGAGCCTCCACAGGGACTCTGAGTGTTGACGGAGAGTCTCACAGTACTGAAGAAGGTTCCAGAAGCTCAGTGCCCAGCGCCCCGTCTCCATTTTGCTAGGCTGCGCTTTCCTTCTCGAGCGGGGCCTTCTCCATTCTCCTCAAGTTGTTTGCCTCCTCCTCAGCCACCCTCACCCTCAGTGATCACCTCGCCTCCTTCCTCACAGAGAACCCAGATGCAATCAGAAAGCAACTTCCTCGTCCACCTGCTGTGCGGCCCCAGAAGTGTCCATTTTACCCCACAAGTGACGCCCTCGCCCCTGTGGCCTAACGCAGCTCTCCCTGCGAACACCCAACGCCGGCGGCCTCCTAGGCCTCCTGGGGCCCCACTCCTCCCAGCGCACTCTTCTTTACTTTCAGCCTCTGTCTCCAACAGGCCCATCTTGGTTAAAAAGCAGACCCTGAAACGTGGGTTTGGGAGACAGCAGGTATTGGGCAGGGGAAGTGAGGAACTGGGCAGGGGAGCAGAAAGTTCCAGAAAGTGCTTTAACGAGTAGGTCTCACCACTGGGAGATGGATAGGGCTCTCTCCTGCCAGTGACGCCTGAGGAACCATGTGGAACTCACCCAAGAGTTGTCCCCCAGAGGTGGAGCTGATGGGCTGCCTGTGGCATCACCTCCTGGGCACGGCTGGGCTGTGCCTGCTCCCTTGTGGCCAGAGAAGGTCCCCAGGCAGAGAAAGGAGAGGCCACCCTAGGAGTAGGGGCGGTCAGCGTGCTGGAAGCTGCTGCAGCGGCTGCAGGACTCAGGAGGGCCAAGCCGCAGCCTCTATGCCAGGCACACGCCCACCCGAGAGGTGTCCGCCTCCTCCAAGGCTTCTCGTGGTCTCCACGGGCACTCGTCCTCCTCTCTCTGCCCGTGGAACCAGACCTCCCTGAGGACCACGTCCTAAATGCTCTTCTCTGTCTACATCCTCCTGCTGAGTTGCCAAGGCCATTCTCCAGTCATCCGCTTTGTATAGAGAGGGAATTGGCCCCGGGTTAGAACATGCAGAGGCTCATGGGCAGGGCGAGTGGCTGCCTGGCTGATCAGGGCCTGGTTGGAGAAAGTGTGGAAGATTGGGGACAGGGGCTAGAGGCAGGTAGAGGGACATGGGAGTGGGCACAGGCGTACTTCAATATCCAGCAGCTTGCATCCACACAACCAAGTGGAGGCAGGGACCCAGCCAGTTGTCATCAGGCAGCCTCAGGCCTCAGCCACCCCAGCGCAGGCACACTGGGCACGTAACCGTGGGATCCATGGATATGTCCTAAGTCACTCTGCCCTGCAGTGGCTGACATGAAGGGTGATAGGATGGCCTGGTGAAGCCATGGCTGAAGGGTCAGGGTGGAGGTGATAACTTTGTGAAGATGGGACGCCGGCATCCAGAACAGTCTGTACATTTTTTTTTTTTGAGACGGAGTCTCACTCTGTCACCCAGGCTGGAGTTCAGTGGCATGATCTCAGCTCACTGCAAACTTTGCTTCCTGTGTTCAAGCAATTCTGCCTCAGCCTCCTGAGTAGCTGGGACTACAGGCGCATGCCACCACACCCGGCTAACTTTTGTATTTTTAATAGCGACAGAGTTTCACCCTATTGGCCAGGCTGGTCTCGAACTCCTGACTTCATGATCCACCCACTTAGGCCTCCCAAAGTGTTGGGATTATAGGCGTGAGCCACGGCGCCCGGCCACAGTCTGTACTTAAATGAATGACCTGTATATGGCTCTATGACCCTGGTAAGAAGAAGATATGTGTTCAAATACCAAGACATGGAAGCAGGGGTGGCCCTCCATAGCATCACTCCAGTGACCCACTTGGAGAGTTTGTCTTTCCCACCTCCCCCACCCTGAGCTCTGCAGGGGTGGAGGTTGTGGTTCCCAAAGGGGTAAATCCTCTACCAGGTGACACACGACGAGGCTCATTGAACCATAAGCCATATCTGCCATGTGGGCACCTTGGGCTTCTTGTGTCAAGTTCCAGCAAATGAGAAGAGGAGTCAGCAACTTGGCAGGGGTGATGACCCCCAGGCTTCAGGAGACAGGCCACCATCATACAGGGGGCAGGGAGGCCTGTGCCTGGTGTTCAGGTGTCCACTTAGGCAGCTCTTGACACTCTCTTGCCCGCTTTTTAATGCCAAATAGCTGAATGCAGAGCCTCAGCCTGAGGAGGACACAGTGACCAGGGATGAGGATCTAGGGTCATATCGCTAAGTGAGCCACCAAGACAGGCCCGGCAGAAGTGCTGGCTGAGGGGAACCTAGACTAGATGGTAAACGAAGGAGCCTCTACTAACAGTCATGTTCTGAGACCCGCTGCGGTGGTAAGGGCTCAGTTTGCCCCACTCACCTTCCTTTCCAAGTTCCCCCTGGAAAGACAGATGCACCTGAATCCTGTAGGAGCTGTCCCAGAACTTCTATGGAGAAGCAGATCCACGCAGTAAAGGGGTGGACTGTGGTGGACGTTCTGCTACACCACTTGTGTCCTCCCTTAGAAGCGGGAGGCCCATCAGTCAGCTGCTGCAATGCCGTTGGCAGGCAAACCCTTCAGGGATGGCCTCAGCTGATGCGGGCTGCCCACCCCAGGACATGCTCCCTTCCCAGACGGGCCTGCATCTGAGGACAGATTGGCCTAGAAGTGCAAGAGCTCCCTCATCTTCAGAGCTCCCCATGGGGGCTGGCATCCAGGTCAGCTTCTCCCTCGGCCCAATCCGGCTTGCCTCCCTTCCATTCTCTTCCAAAGGCAATGATCCCAAGAGCAGCCTCGAACCAACTTCCTGCAAGTTCTCTGCCTCAAAGTTGGCATCCTGGAAACCCAGCCTGAACCAATACTGTACCGTCAACATTTGTGATGGCAGAAAGAGCATGGAGTGAAAAATTATGGATGTTGATGACTGAGTTGAGAAGGGTTCAGAAGAATAGGGCTCTGAATGTAAAGAAATTTAACAGTAGTTTTTCTGTCTTATTGCAGACATTGACAGTTCCCATCCACTTCCCTTCAGCCCCGCTATTCTCTGCCACCAACCTTTCCAGCTGTAAGCACCTGCCCCTTAGCTCGAGGGCGCTCCCTGGCTGCATAAGCCTGCAATCCCAGGGAGCTGCCCTGATCCCATGACTGGCAGAAGTGGTGGATCAATATCCCAGCTCTCTTGCCTCTGTTGGAGAACACTGAAGCACAACCCCACAATTGCCTGGAGGATCCCAGCAGGATTGACCATAGTTGCCTGCAGCAGTAACCGATCATGAATATGCCCTCTGTTCTGGCTTCCTCCCTCTCCCTGTCTCACCTGCTTCCCAACTGGTGCTTCCTGGAATCATACTCTCAGGGTCTGCTTCTAGGGGACCTAGCCTGAGACAGCTGGTGTCAGACGTGGGCCTAGGAAGAAGCCGCTCAAGAAGGGCTCATTTGCCAGCCAGAGGGTCCTCAGGTGCCCACTGCTGAGGAGCGAGGTGGTGATCACCCTGGCCCACTGTAGCCTCACAGTGCTAAGATGCTCACGTGTTGAGGTGGGGCACAGGTGGGAAGGGTGCACGGGCCTGAGCTGCTCCTGCACCTGAGTAGCAAGGAAGCAGCAGTAGCCACCAGGATGGCAGAGAGGATGGCAGTAGTGAGCTGACAGCAGACTGGAGATGAGAACCGCAGACCCCGCAGCTGACTCTTAACTCACGGAAGAATGCCATGGCCAGAAAGCCCCCAGGATGGCATTTAAAAGGACCCCATCCAGCTAGGTGCGGTGGCTCATGCCTGTAATCCCAGCATTTTGGGAGGCTGAGGCGGGCGGATCACCTGAGGTCAGGAGTTCAAGATCAGCCTCATGAACATGGCGAAACCCTGTTTCTACTAAAATTACAAAGATTATCTGGGTATCGGTGGCGGGCACCTGTCATCCCAGCTACTCGGGAGGTTGAGACAGGAGAATCGCTTGAACCTGGGAGGGGGAGGTTGCAGTGAGCCAAGACTGTGCCATTGCACTCCAGTCTAGGGAACAGAGCGAGACTCCGTCCCATAAAAAGGTAAAATAAAATAAAAAGACTGCATCTTCTGCAACAAGAAGACACAATATGCTAAAAACTGACGTCCTAGATGGGATTCTAAGAGTGTCCTGCTGCAAAGGAGGTGGGAGTCCCAGCCCTGGTGGCTAATGCCACACTGTGCAGGGTACTCTCACACCCTGTCCGCACAATAGAGGGCTCAGCGCGCTAGCTCTGTCACTAAGGCTGTGTGGCCCCGGGTAAGTCACTCCGAGCCTCAGTTTCCCCATCTGTAAATGCGATCACAATGTTTTCTATCAGAGCCTTGCCCAGTGTGTGTCACGTGGTGGAAATTCAGTGAAGTGGCTGCTGTTTTGTCTTTTAAAAAACTGTGGGAAAATGCACATAATATAAAATTTGCCATCTCTATCATTTTTTTTTTTTTGAGATGGAGTCTCGCTCTGTTGCCCAGGCTGGAGTACAGCGGTGTGATCTCTGCTCACTGCAACCTCTGCCCTGCCAGGCTCAAGCGATTCTCCCACCACAGCCTCCTGAGTAACTGGAAACAACAGTGCCCCGGCTGAAGGAACAAGATTCTTCAGGTTCCTCGTCTGCACCTTAAACCTGGAACCTGTACCATAAACCTGGGTCATTCTCAGAAGCAATGTCTGGGAAACACCCAAGAAAAAATATTTTGTAAAATTTGCTTGGCTGCAAGATAAGTCATGGGAAAAGCTGAAGTGTTCATTGAGCAGTAGTGTTTTTCCAGATTATTTCCCGCTTTTTCGAGTGCATAATTTGCATGCAGTGATTTACACAGAATCTAGATTTACAGGCCCGGGCACAGTGGCTCACACCTGTAATCACAGCATTTTGGGAGGCCGAGGCAGGAGAACTGCTTGAGCTCAGGAGTTCAAGACCAGCCTGGACAACATGGTGAAACCCCGTCTCTACAAAAAAATTTTTAAAAATTAGCCGGGTGTGGTGGCAAGCGCCTGCAGTCCCAGCTACTGTGGAGGCCGAGGTAGGAGGGTCACCTAAGCCCACACAGGTCAAGGCTGCAGGGAGCTGAGATCACACCATTGCACTCCAGCCTGGGTGACAGAATGAGAACCTATCTCAAAAAAAAAAAGAACTTAGATTTACAGTTAGAGAATTTTCACAGCGTACACACCCCGGCAATCAGCCCTCAGAAACACCGCATTTCCAGCTCACCTTAAAGCTTCTCATGTCCCGTTGTGGGCAATCCCAGCTGCCCAGAGGCTAATGACCCTTTGGATTTCTATCACCATAGATTAGGGGTTTTTCTCTTCCAGGACCTCATTGTTTGGAACCCAACAATTTTTACTGTCTGGTTTCAGACATCTTCATCTCAATGTAATGTTTTTGAAATTCATCTATGATGTTTGTAGCAGTAGTCCATTCCTTTTTATTTCTGAGCAGGGTCCACCGCATGGAGAGACCACAGTTTGTCTATCCATTGTCTATCCAAATGGTTGGCATTTGGGTTGTTTCCAGTTTACAGCTATTATAAATAAAGCTACCACAAATAACTGTAAAGGAAGAAATAAAGAAAGAGGGTGGGAGGGAAAGAGAGAGAAATAAAGAAATAGAGAAAGAGAGGAGGAAGAAAGAAAGGATGGGAGAAGAGAGAGGAACAGACACCGATTGAACAAAACTAAGAACCTATAAATCCATTCTGATATATATTTTATATAGATCTATAAATTGAAAATGTGATGAGGAATGGGATGTTCACATCCTCTTAATGTACCTCTCCATAGAAAGCTTATCTACTACGATAGGTTAGCAGGTGAGCTGCCGATGGGGAAGGCTGGACACTCCTAAACCACATTACAGATGGCCCAGGTGGACATTACCTGTCCTAATGGGTCAAATCAAAACCCTGCACAACCTGGTAGAATGCCATACCAGGGACACAGTGTCATTTTTGTGACATTCCTGCCGGAGATCCCTGACCTTAATCTAACCATGAGGAAACATCCGAAAGCCTAAACTGAAGAGCACACTACAAAATAATTGGCCTGGGCCAGGCACGGTGACACTTCGGGAGGCCAATGCGGTGAATCACCTGAGGTTAGGAGTTCAAGACCAGCCTGGCCAACATGGTTAAATCCCTTCTCTACTGAAAATACAAATATCAGCCAGGCAGGCAGCATGTGCCTGGAATCCCAGCTACTCAGGAGGCTGAGGCAGGAGAATCGCTTGAACCTGGGAGGTGGAGGTTGTGGTGAGCCGAGATTGGGCCACTGCATTCCAGCCTGGGCAACAGAGCGAGACTCTGTCTCAAAAAATAAAAAACAAAATAATAATAATAATTGGCCTGTAACCTTCAAAAGTGTCAAGGTCATGCAAGATGGGAAACAATGAGGAACTGGCCCCAGGAGAAGGAAGCTGAAGAGACACGACCACCAGAGCTCCCCTGCTATCACGATCATTGGAAAAACTTGAACGGGGTTTGAGGATTAAATGGCAGCAACATATCAATGTTAATGTTTTTAGTTTTGATCATTGTACTCTGGGTTTTTAGTAGCCATCCCAGATAGAAGACAATACACTTTAACGTATTTGGAGGTAATGGAGCACCCAGGAAGTAACTTATAGTTTGATTGTCTAGGAAAAAAAATTTGGTAATGTACTCGGAACCTTCCTGTACACTTGAAGTTATTAAAAAATAGGCCAGGCGCAGTGGCTCATGCCTGTAATCTCAGCAACTTGGGAGGCCAAGGCAGACAGATCACTTGAGGCAGGATTTCGAGACCAGCCTGGCCAACATGGTGAAACCCCATCTCTACTACAAATACAAAAAAAATTAGCTGGGCGTGGTGGTGCACACCTGTGATCCTGGCTACTTGGGAGGCTGAGGTAGAAGGATTGAACCCAGGAGGCAGAGGTTACAGTGAGCTAAGATCATGCCACTGCACTCCAGCTTGGGCGACAGAGTGAGACACCATTAAAAAAAAAAGAAATTATTATTACTATTATTTTTGTTCGTTTGTTTTGAGACAGAGCCTTGCTCTGGCACCCAGACTGGAGTGCAGTGGAATGATCTGGGTTCACCGCAACCTCTGCCTCCTGAGTTCAAGTGATTCTCCTGCCTCAGTCTCCCGAGTAGCTGGGACTACAGGAGTGCGCCACCACACCCAGCTATTTTTGTATTTTCAGTAGAGACCGGGTTTTTGCCATGTTGGCCCAGTTGGTCTCAAACTCCTGGCCTCAAGTGATCCGCCCACCTTGACCTCTCAGTGCTGGGATTACAAGCGTGAGCCACCGTGCCTGGCCAGAAATTATTAAAAACTAATAAGATGCAGCCCCCCTGGCCCTGAAGGAAACTTTTGTCAGCTGCTGTTGGTCCTCTCTGTGTCTGCTTCTAGAGAGGGCTGGTTAGGGCTGAGTTTTATTTGGGGAGGGGAGATAAAAAAGGGTGTGTGATGGAATCCCAAAAGAACAACATCCTCAGTGACAGGGAAATTTTCCTGGTGCCTGTCTCACTGCCCCAGGCGGGCGCTGAGCACACAACCCCCAGGGCACCCGTAAGCTGAAACGCTACACACCTTGTGGGGCAGGTGGTGTAGAAGCCTGATCAACAAAGCAAGCTTGGGCCCCCAGAGTCTGGGGAGTGGCTACAGAGCCCCTTGCACCTCCTGTCATCCTCGTAGCAACACTGGAAGGTATTATCTTTCCCCTCTTCCTCCCTCCCTCCCTCCCTCCCTTCCTTCAGCAAAAGCATAGGAAGCCTTGACACCGTGTCCCCAGGGGCCGTTCCGAATGCTGGAGACACAGCAACGAATGAGACAAACAAAGCTCCCTGTCCTTGAGAAGCTGACAGTCTAAAGAGAGAGTCACCCCCAGGATGAATCCTGAAAGATACAGAATGCTAGAGCTGTCATATGTGCTAAGGAGAAAGAACCCTGAAGCCATGAAGGAAGAATAAAAACAGGTCCTGGCCAGGTGGGCGCAGTGGTTCATGCCAGTAATCCCAGCACTTTGGGAGGCCAAGGCGGGTGGATTACCTGAGGTCAGGAATTCGGGACCAGCGTAGCCAACATAGTGAAGCCCTGTCTCTACTAAAAATACAAAAATTAGCCCTGCAAGGTGGTACGTGTCTGTAATCCCAGCACTCGGGAGGCTGAGGCAGGAGAATCGCTTGAACCTAGGAGGCGGAGGTTGCAGTGAGCCGAGATCGCACCACGGCACTCCAGCCTGGGTGACAAGAGCGAAACTCCGTCTCAACAACAACAGCAACAACAACAACAACAAGCCCCTAAGAAACTATGTCCTGGACCTGAGCAATGGAAGGGTACCTGATGGAGAGGTGGAAGGGTGTGGAAGGGTGTGTGCTAAACTGCATGTCCCCCAGTTTAGCAGTGTTATATTGGAAACACCTATTAAACATCGAAGTGGTGGTGTCTGATGTTCAGAGAAGTCCAGGCTGGAGAAAGAATTTGAGCATCTGAAGCTTATAAACAATTATAAAGCTATCGAGGAACTTAATAAGGCAGGTCCAAGGAATGGATCTTTTCACAGGTGAGGGAATGGTGTGTCAACAGGCCACATCGTTTGCCCAAAATCCCATGACTGGTAAATTGCAGAGCTGGGATTCAAACCCAGGTCAGACTCGTGCCGACCTCTGTAGGTAGCTGCTGTACAGTCTTGCTGCTGTTGACCAGGGGTCTCAGGTGTGTCACTTGACCTTTTGGTGGCTGTTTCTTTCTTTCTTTTTTTTTTTGAATGGAGTCTTGCTCTGTTGCCCAGGCTGGAGTGTAGTGGCAGGATCTCAGCTCACTGCAACCTCCACCTCCCGGTTTCAAGTGATTCTCCTGCCTCAGCCTCCCGGGTAGCTGGGATCACAGGCATATGCCACTACATCCAGCTAGTTTTTGTATTTTTAGTAGAGATGTTTTCACCATGTTGGCCAGGTTGGTCTCAAACTCCTGAGCTCAGGTGATCTGCCCGCCTCAGCCTCCCGAAGTGTTGGGATTACAGGCCACACCTGGCCTCAGTGGCTGTTTCTTCATCTATTCAAAGACAGTGGCAGTGGAGGGGCAGGTGGAAGGCAAGAGTGGTGCCGGGGGTCGTGGTGCTCAGGAATGTGACCAGGAAAACGGCCTGCCACCCAGAGGGTGGGGGTCAGCCGGGTATGCTCCACTTTCCCTCTGGTTGCAGACACCTGCTCTCATTAGAGCAGTCCTAGCTTCCGGTCGGGGTGGGGACCAGGCAGATACATGTGCAGAGCGTGAAAGCCAACGTATCACTTCACAAGGAGAAGCGACCTGCCTCCAACCTGGAATTCTGGGGTCAACATGACCTGTGGGCTCTCCCAGTAGGCACGGGATCAAGGCAAGTGAATCCCTGCCATCTTGTCACTGGGTGAACCTGGCACTTGAAGAAAGGGAGTGGGAGAGCACAGCAGGGTGGGTGGCACTAGGCTGGAGCACCCCTGAACACACCGGAGCCAGCCCTACTAGGGAGACCAGAATAGACTCCATGGCCTCAGTCAGTGCCCTGGCAGGCGTGCCACTCCCAGGCCAGCTCCAGGCTAAGCTGGCACTCCTGGCCAGCCTCATGGTGCTTCCGGGGCTGGCCGGGCCCCTTCCGCTGACTCGGTCTTTCTTTAGAGCTGTTAATCCCTTTCAGTCGGCCAAGCTGGGTGGGGGCCCCCTAGCCTCTGTGGCTTAGCTCTTCCACTTTGGGGTGTCTAGAGGTCTCACAGTGTAAATGCCAAGGGCTTCTGTCACACAAGGACTGGGCAGGTGCCTGGTCACCTACTTCCTGCTCTCCCTCCCCTGCCAGCTGGCGGGAGGAGCCTCCAACTGGCCTCTCCTGTGGGAGTCTCCCTAGGGAGGGCTCTCCTGGGCTGTGCCCTCCGCCCAGCTCAGCCCTGGCTTCCCTGAGCCAGGACCCCCCCTCCAAAGGCCTCAAGCCCCCTGCACCGCTCCACCAAGATCCTGAACCCCAACTCAGCTCTGCCAGGAGCCCTGGCCCAGCCTGGGACTCTCAGCTGAGGCTGGAAGAGCGGCTTGCAATATAGAGGAATTGAGGGAGGAATGGACACCAAACTGGGAGCCTGGGAGCAGGCTCGGCTTGGATTTGCTCATCTGTATCCCTGCCAGGCTGTGGGCCCAGCCTCGCAAGGAAATGCCCAGAACACTTGGCTTGGCATCGGGCAGTGAAGGCATGAAAGTGCCTGCATTTTCGGAGTATGGGGGCTTTACGGGGCTCAGGATTTGGTGTTCAGCCTGGAGGGCATGTGGAGAGCTCTGGGTGGGCTCTGGAAAGCTGGGGGTGGGGAGGACATCGGCTTTGGGGGCTCTGGAGGGCTGCTCAGGCACAGCTGGACTTGGGACCCGAGACCGAGGTCGACTTGGAGACAGATGATCTTTCCCTAGTGAGCTCGCCTCCCCTGGAGATTCGGTGTTTCTGGGGTGCAAGTGGAGTACTTGAAGCCAGGCACTATGAAAATCTCGGAAAGTTTATGATAAACCAGAAACCAAGAAAACCAAAGCAAATTCACTTGTTAGTTCCATCTGCAAAGACGAACGTGGCAGGGTGGATTCTGCTGCCACAGATGACACTGCTTTTAGTGAACAGGCAGGCAGGAGAGGTGCTCGGGCTGTGCCCACCACCAGAGGGAGGGACCTGCTGATGGGACGAGAGAGGGCAGTGGGAGGAGTTCTGGTTTTGAAAATGAGACTGGCATCTTCCTCCATCAGCATGTGCCCTCAGCGAGTCACTGTGCCTCAGTTTCCCAATGTGGAACGCGGTAAAGAGCCTCATGTCTACCAGCCAAGGTCAAGGTGGAGGACGAGGGCAAATGAGGGAGGCGCGGTGCATCAGTGTTAGTTGGACTTAGCCCAGTCCTGTGCTGGGTGATCGTCCCCAGCCTCCATTCATCATCCTCTGTGGAGGACGATGGCCCTGCAGCCGCAGGGGAAAGCAAGGCAGGCTGGAGTTCTCCCTGGCATCTGAGCTGCCTGCCCTGCCCGCCTCCTCTCTGGCAAGTGCAGCCTCTCTCCTCTCCCATGGCTCACTGGCTGGTCCCACTGTCGTGCATTTCCTAACCACCCCCTTTTCCCAACACGCTCCAATTCACCCTCTAGGTCTGCGCTTCCTCGGGGCACCTGCCGGCACCGAATTCAACGCAACTGCACGCCTGTGCCAACCTTAACTTCTCGCAGGTCCTCCGCACCCGCTTCCTGATTTATTCTGTATTTTTCACCCCATGCTGGATGAGGCCTGTGGCTCAAGCCCTGACTAGTTTTCATAAAGGTCACGGAACTCCCCGTGCCTCAGTTTCCCTAGGTGTAAAGTGAAATCCACATGGCCACCACCTCCGGGGGTCGTGCTGAGGCGTGATGGGGAGGCTTTGCGAGGGCCTGGGCAGTCCCGCAGGGGTCGGGCGCGCGCTCATCGTTGTTCTGCTGTCTGGACTGCAAGATTGATGCCCAGGCAGGCTTTGCAGCCCCTCGGCTGGCAGGGGGCCTCTCAGGATCTCCCCGCCGACCCGGGCTCCCAAGGGAGAGGCTGCAAGGCCAGCGCGCAGGGCCCACCCGGAGCGGAGCGGAGCAGATCGAAGCGAGGCACGGGGCGCACAGTGGGTGCTGGGGGCGGCGGGGCCCGCGGGGGGCCAGGCCAAGGCGTGCCCGCTCCCCTCCTCTCTTGCACGCTCCGCGCAGGAACGCTCAGGCTGCCCACATGGTCTCAGGGTATATCTGCTGCCAGCGACCCCCATTCCCACAACAAAGACGGTCGTCTGCCCGGGGCCACCTCCCTCGGCGCAACCGGGACGCGCAGCAGCTGAGGGCCGTCCCCGGCCCCCAGGCGACAGCCCAATGGGCCGGCTTCAGAGCCGCCCCTGGTAGGTGCAGGTGTGCGAGCATCCAGGTCAGCCGGGGCCCCGCAGGGACGGGGACCGGGAAAGAGGCCGAGACACGGTCGCGTAACAGCGACACGGAGCCCTAAGGTGGCGCCCACGGGGCGCCGGCAACGCCGCCTCAGCCGCGATTTAAAGGGCAGTGAGGGCGGAGGGATACCGGTCGCCGACCGGCCGGCCGCGAATCCCTCCGCCGCGAGGGGAGGGCACGGCTCGTGCTGAATCGCCCTTTGTCCCTCCGCCGTCGGGAGCGCCCGGCGCGGAACTCGCTCCCCGCGCGTGCCCGCGTCCCGCACAGAGCCCCGTGGAAGCGCCGCGGCGGCTGGGCCGGGCGGGAGGCGCGCGCACGCTGTGGCGGCCGCGAGACACGGTGTCCCTCCGCCGTCGAGGCCGCGGCCTCCTTTTCGTATCCTTCCACCGTGCCCGGGCGGGGTCCGGGCGGCTCACCGGGGGCGGCGACGCGGCGGCGGTGCGGGCGGCGGGGCTGCGGGGTGATGAGGTGAGGACGCCCAGGGACCGGAGGCGGCACCGCGCGGCGCACCGACCTGGGACACGGAGTCCCGAAGCCGACGGACGCGTTTCGTATGGACGGCCGTGCGCGTGGCGGAGGTGAGGCCCCGGGCAGCGGGCTCGGGGGCGGGCGCCGGGGACGCGACGAGCTGAGGCCGAGGGCGCGGGAGGCGCGGGGGGCGCGGCGGTGGCGGTGGCCACCGGGTGGGGGCGGGGGGGCTCGGCCGCCGCGGGGACTCATTTTTCCCGTCAGCGGAGGGAGCGGGCGGTGCTGCGGCAGGCGCCGCCATCTTGGATTTTACTCTCCATTTTTCTCTGGAATTATTTTTGGTGATTAATTTTCTGAGGGCACCGGTTCTTGGGGCCCGGCGGCGCGGTCCCGCATCGCCGCTGCCGGGCAGCGGAGCCTCGGACGCGCCCCGAGGAGGAGCCGGGCGGCGCGGACGGTGAGTCTGGGGAGGGGGGGCGCCGGCGCGAGTGTGCGGGGGGCGGCCTCGGCGCCGGGGCGGGCGGGGGCGTGGGGGGCCGCGGGCCGGGGCCGGTCGCTGGGCTGCCGGGGCCGGTGGCTGGTGGGGTTGGGGCCGAGCGCGAGCGGCCAGGCGCGGGGGGCGGGGCTTCGTCCGGGCCGGTGCGGGGCCTGCAGTGGTGGCCGCGGCCGGAAGGGAGCGGTAGCGGCCGCCGGGCAGCGTCGGGGCCGGGCCCGCGGCCGCACGAGGGGAGCAGCCCCGCCGCTCGCGATTGGGGGACTCTGTTTTCCCTGTTCTCCAATGGGCAGCCGTGAACCGTCTCGCCCAATCTGCTCCCACTGCCGCGCTGAACTTTTTGTTTTTGTTTTGGCTCGAGCGCATTTCGGAGCCCTCCGGGGCTAGTCCTGCAGCCCACCCTCCTCCCCGACGGCGCCTTCGGCCGTGGCCCGGCGTCCCTGCGGCCGCTGCTTCCCCTTTGTGCTTTATCCGCTCTTTCTTGGTGCCCTGGTGTCTGTCTGTCCTTCCACTTATCCGCGGATGATGTGCACCGTTGTCACCTCCGCCTTGGAAGGGGGAACAGGCAGGTTTTCACAATGACAACTCGATCCAACTTGCTGGACTCAGTAACTAGTTGGGTGCTGAAAAATTCAGTCTGGGTTTATTGGATCCGGGTCTGGAGCAGTAACTTACGATCTGCTAAGTGGTGGAACTTTAGGAATACCGGGGAGGTGAACATGCGTTTTTTGAAGTTAATATTTAAGAATTTGCCAAATGAAATTTACCTGGAGTGGAGGGAGCTTTCCTCAGAATAGTGGCCAGATGATTTAATTTGACTGATTGTGATTCTTTGTGTTTTTTAGATTTAAACCAGTTTGATAGAAAGTGTAGTTGAGGTTGGCCTTATAGATCTGAACTCTGCTGGGTAGGATCTTCAGAGGAAGCAGTTGCCACCTATAACTTTCTTCCTTTAGTCTTTAATGTTGAGAACACTCCTATAACATTGGTAATTAGTAAAAACAAGTATTTTGAAAAGGGATGAGGAAATCATTTTTGCCTGAAATAATCACAGATACTGTGTGTATGTTGAAATACATAAATTGCTACTTGCTGTGGATGCAGATTTATTGTGTACCTGAAGGTTTAGCAATTTGAACCACAGGTGTGTCCCTGTCTCTCTCGGAGCTCCTTATAATCCGGGGTTAGAGTCCACAAACGCTCTAATCCTGACATCTGTGGGAACTCCAGCCCTTTTTTCACTTTTTAATCTCTAAACATTCTACATTCTGGTTCCTCTCCCAAGCTCTGGCTGCACTAGCTTCCCATGCCTGGTCCCTGTCGGCCGTGCCCTGCCGGCATTCCTCCACCCCTTTTCTCCACCCCCCTGTACACTCACGTCCTTGGGAAAGGCCCCGTGAGAATGTTGTCACCTGGTGAAACCTTCACACACACACACACACAGACACCCACACACACAAACACATCGCGTCCACACACACACACTCATCACTTACACACACACACACACACACACAGAGACACAGTCTCTTGTTATCTCGTCCGCCCATGGGCAGGTACAGAGTGGGTACTCATAGACACTTGATGAATGGGTTCATGTATTAATCTCCAAGTTGTCAAGCTTAATAGTTTGTATTAGTTTTTCAAAATAAATCCACTTTAATGTTATTTAGAAACATCATTATTTTTTAAAAACGGAATTGGAGAGTGAAGGGAATATGATAGATACTTCTTCAAGCAGAGAGCAGGACTTGATTCTTTATCCATAATCTTTGAAACCAAACTGTTTCATTATGATTTTCCAAGTGCTCTCGCACCTGTGTTTTCATCTGCCTTCGCAAACACCCTGAACTGCTCGTGCTCTGAACTTGTCACTGTCGTAGCAGATGCCAGTGGGCAGTACTGGGGAAGGTGGAGGTGGATGGAGAGGAGCTGCCTCTGAGGGAGAGGCGCGTAAAGTGTCCCGGTGTCTGCGTGTCTTTCAGCAGGGAGTTTGGTGGGTAGGGGAAGTTGTTCGGTGATTTTTCTCTTGAGTTATTTGAAAATGGGATTGTATCAGTTCGTAGGTTTATAGGGCATGAATATGTGGCCAGGTTGTGTGACAAATAGATTTGTATGTGTGGCATCTAAGCAGCCCTCTGTCCACAGGAATGCCCTTCCCATGGCTTACGAACCAAATCCTTTCAGATAAATTGTCGCGATCTGGTTATTTCGTGTTTCTGTGTACTATGTATGAGCTTAACTTTGTCTCCAGTAGCAAAATCGTTCTGCTTGGGCAGGAGTTCCAGGACTGTGTCGGCCCTAGAACACTCTAGTGGTTAAGGATCTTCCCCACACTTTTAACCGCAGGGAGTGTGTGTCTTCACTGTATCACCCTGTTAGCTCTAATACTGCGTGTTAAATAAATGCAGGGAGTGATCCATTATGTGTGTGCATGGGGTTGATTTGGGGCTAGCTGCATCCAAATGAGACAGACTTGAACACCAGGCTATCTTCTAGGGCTGTGTACAAAATTATGACTGCTGTATATAAGTATAATTTTAGGAATAGTCGAAGGACCATGGAATAAGAATCAATACCATTCTCTGCTCTGTCACTATTTGTATAAGTCATTGAAAGGACCTAGTCTCTCTACGTCTACAGAACTACTCAACAACCTCTGAGGTCACTTCCAATCCAAAATTATATTAATACTTCATCTTTTACACTGCATTACCATCCTATTTTCTCCTGAGATTTATTTTAATCACATTTTGACATCTTTCTAATTATCTTAGTTCATCTGCATGTTTCATGTAGTTTACGTCCTTTTTTTGAAATGTCATTACGCGATAATCAGTTGGGTTTTAGAATTGAGAGACTAGGGTGTCAGTGGCCCCCAGAGCTTGATTGTGGGCCTGTATGGCTCTTACAATGCCAGTTGCATCTCTGTGAGCTAAGTTTGTCTATTATGATAGCACGCTAAAGAAGACAGTAAATAGATCAAGGGATCATTTGCTGGTGAGAAACCTCTAGGTGGTACACGCTCAAGCACTGGAGTAAGCCTCAGACCTCAGATTAAAGATGAAGGTTTTAGACCCAGCCTTACCACTTAGTAGCACTTTGAGTTTAGGAAAGCAATTTGTTTCTGAGTTTAGCCTCCTAGTTGTAATGCTAATACCTGTCTCACCTCACAGGGTTTCTGAGCTAGCGAATCCCGAGTCATGCATGTTAGGGTGAACCAGTAGAAACCTAATGCATGTGTTCTGACAACTGTATGTCTAACTTGTGCCACCTTTATAGCAATGCCTGGCCAGCAGATGTTTAATGGCACTGGGATTGCCTCTCAGGCCCTGTGCAAAAGGCCTCTTCCGTGAAGGGTTATTGTACTTCCTATTCTGCACTTCTCTACCCTGTTCTCAGGTAACTCCCCTACCCCATGCACACACATGCTTCCCTTTGATTTTGGTCCCTGGCTCACAGAGTATCCCTGACTGAGTTCCTTGAAGGTAGACGCTCTCACGCGCCCTCTAGTGTTCCTGGACGTGGCCAGTATTCCAGCACCACGAACAGTGCCTAGTGGCTCTGGTAGAGTAAGTTTGTTGAACTGAGTGGATTCTAGGTCTGCCTGATGAATCATTTTGTCTGTCTGATTTGTACAACAGGGTTGAAATATCTGGTACGTTTTAATGATCTCTGAGGAGTATTTTGATTTTCGAGGAAATGCTTATGTTGCATCATATGGAGAAATAGATATTTTTAGTAAGAAAAGCAATTTGCTCTTAGGAAGTTGGAGCTTTCCTCATTGAGAGGTAAAAGGGGGCTTGATTCTTCAGCCAGTGAACCAGTGGCACCATAGGAAACCCCGCTTCTTTCTCCCCCATTGGAAAGGAAGCAAAACCAGACATCATTCAGGGTCCTGAAGGGTTTAGAGAAAATGTTTGTTTGCTGCATATAAATAGGGACCAGGAGGGATTTTGACCCAAAAAAGGTAATTTTTTTGTAAAAAAAAAAAACCGGGTCTTGTAGCCTCCCAGGCTGGAGAGCAGTGGTGTAGTCTTGGCTCACTGCAGCCTCAATCTCCTTGACTCAAGCAATCCTCCTACCTTGGCCTCCTAAGTGCTGGAATTATAGGATGAGCCGCCATGCCTGGCCTTATTTTTATACATACAATTTTGATTTATTTTTTTACTGATCATTCCATCTCAAGTCCATTCTCACATTAGTCAGTCTCCTAACATCCTGTTTGTTTCTCTTACAACTCATACCAGAATTGATAATCACATACTTAACTTGATTATGTCTCTTCCCACGGTATGCCCTGACCTCCATGCAATCAGAAACCATGTCTGTTTTGTTCTGGAGTTTTACTCTTCAAATATGGGGCAGTGTGTGCTGAAAAATT
The DNA here is from genome assembly GCA_963574635.1 of Cheracebus regulus. NCBI lineage: Eukaryota > Metazoa > Chordata > Mammalia > Primates > Pitheciidae > Cheracebus > Cheracebus regulus. The sequence continues at coordinate 109,344 of CAUYQU010095674.1, forward strand.
TGTTTGGGGCCTGGCATAGTGGCTCACGCCTGTAATCCCAGCACTTGGGGATTTTTTGGGAGGCTGAAGTGGTTGGATCATGAGGTCAGGAGTTCAAGACCAGCCTGGCCAAGATGGTGAAACCCCGTCTCTACTAAAGATACAAAAATTAGCTAGGCATGGTGGTGGGCTCCTGTAATGCCAGCTACTGGGGAGGCTGAGGCAGAGAATTGATTGAACCCAGGAGGCGGAGGTTGCAGTGAGCTGAGATCACACCCCTGCACTCCAGCCTGGGTGACAGAGTGAGACTCTGTCTCAAAAAACTTTTTTTTTGTTTGAGTCATGATTATGTTCCCTTTTTTTTTCTTTTTTTCTTTTTTCTTTTTTTTTTTTGAGACGGAGTCTTGCTCTGTCACCAAACTGGAGTGCAGTGGCACAATCTTGGCTCACTGCAACCTCCGCCTCCTGGGTTCAAGCGATTCTTCCGCCTCAGCCTCCTGAGTAGCTGGGACCACAGGCGTGTGCCACCACATCCGGCTAATTTTTTTGTATTTTTAGTAGAGATGGGGTTTCACCGTGTTGGCCAGGTTAGTCTCAATCTCTTGACCTCGTGATCTGCCCGCCTCAGCCTCCCAAAGTGCTGGGATTACAGGCATGAGCCACTGCGCCTGGCCTGATTGTGTTCCTTTTCTATATGATAGTAAGAGTACAGAGTCTCTCAGCCTGGGCCTGGCTTCATTTTGTTTCCTAATTCTCTAAGTTTTGTTCTCATTTGTAAAATGGGGGTGATAGTATTGCATGTGGGTTAAAGAGCTGTGGTGTGTCTTCTTTTATAGGGTGTGAAAATAATGTGTTTGACCAGCCGTGCCACAAACTAAACTTTATTGTAACAAAATCTGCAGTCCCTCTCAATGTTTAAGATGAGAGGTGTAGTTTGGCATGATTTTTAATCATATGTGTCGTTGCCAGAAGTTACATTCCTTCTCTTTGGAACCGGTGCTCAGCCTTGTGTCGTAATTATTCTCTTGCACATTTGTTCTTTTTTAAATGGATGAGGTGATGAGACTTTTTTTTTAATATGTGACTTATGGTGGGGAATGGAATGGAAATTTCTACTTGATTAAAGTTTTGTGAAGTGTTTCTGGCCTGCTTTGCTTTTGCCTTGGTTGCTTGGAAGGGAAGGGGGAGACCTTAATTTGTTAGCAGTTTGTGCTCATTTAAATCTTGTGCCAGACCCATTATACTGATGGGTGTTGGTGAGGTTAAATGAGTTGCCTGCTCACGCCGCTGGAATAAGGATGAAGCTAGGGTGGGACAGGTGCTCTGAATGCAGAACAACATCATTAGTCCCTGTGTGGGCTGCCTCTGCAAAGCCCACCAGCTGGCAGACTCAGTGGCCTCTAGCATCCAGCCCAAGAATCAGTCACCTTTTGGAAGCTTTTCCTCACACTTGTCCTTGCCCAGTAAGAATCTTTGATATACTTGTAACTTCTGACAGAAACTGTGGGCTGTAAAGGCTGTACTTACAGACATTTGACACTAGGTGGCATATGTTTCTAAAAACGTGAATGGCTGCTTGGGTCCTAGAGAAAACAGTGAAAAAGAAGGCATCCTTGATTTTATTTCTAGGCACTACTAGGTAAGCAGATGGATCAAATGTGGAGAGACTGGGAAGCAGGCATTTTTTGTTTTCTTCTGGAAGTTTTTTTGAGGACTTTTCCTCAACAACTCCATCTGTGAAAACCTTTGTTTTAAAATATCAACTGAGATGAAGACATGAAGTCTTTCTTACATGAAATCCCTCATCATAAATACATATTGAATGTGATACCTAAGAATGAAGCAGTATTTTCTGTGATAAGGCAATTAGGAGTTTCTTACATGTCTGGCTGTAGATCAGTAGCCAAATAAGTAAGTCTAAGATTTGCGAATGTCTGATAATAAACTTACCAGTAGTGGGTGGTGTGCTGCTTAAAATGTTTTGCTTGGCCATGAGCAGTGGCTCATGCCTGTAATCCCAGCACTTTGGGAGGCCGAGGCAGGCGGATCACCTGAGGTCAGGAGTTCAAGACCAGCCTGACCAACATGGAGAAAACCTGTCTCTACTAAAAATACAAAAATTATCCAGGTGTGGTGGTGCAAACCTGTAATTCCCATTACTAGGGAGGCTGAGGCAGGAGAATTGCTTGAACCCAGGAGGCGGAGGTTGTAGTGAGCCAAGATTGCACTCCAGCCCAGGTGACAAGAGTGAAACTCTGCTTCAAAAAAAAATTTTTTTGCTCAATGAGAAATGTTAATTGTTTCGGTTTTTATTTTCAGTCTTAATATAAATAGAAGAATGTTTAATCACCATGCTACTCAGGAAGATTGCGGTTATCTGGCTTAGCACAGTGTGTGAGCAATCAGAGGCATAATTAAGAGACTAGCTCTGTTTTCAAAATCTATATAACTCAGTAGCTGTATTTAATATCTTCAATTGAAAGATAGTGTATGACTTAAACTGTTTATTTATTTATTTATAGGTGAGGTCTCACTGTGTCACCCAGGATGGAGTGCAGTGGTGTAATCATAGCTCACTGCAGCCTCTACCTCCTGGATTCCCATGATCCTTCAGCCTCAGCCTCCTGAGTAGCAGGGACTAGTTGCACACCACCACACCTGGGTTTTTTTTTTTTTGGTAGAGATGAGGGTCTCACTTTGTTGCCCAGTCTTTAAAAACTTGTTTTAAATACACTGTCTTTAAAGTTGCTTAAAATCTTTTTTCCTGTGACATGTTGGAATTTTATATATTTTTGGAGTGTGGTAACTAAAGCATTTCTACTTTGGTTTAGTTTTTCATGATCTCTGTTAGTTTCCTGTGGCTGCTGTAACAAATTCCATAAACTTAGTGGCTTAAAACAACAGAAATGGGCTGGGCACAGTGGCTCACGTCTATAATCGCAGCACTTTGGAAGGCCAAGGTGGGTGGCTTACTTGAGGTCAGGAGTTCAAGACCAACCTGGCAGTATGGCGAAACCCCATCTCTACTAAAAATATAAAAATTAGCTGGGCATGGCAGCAGGTGCCTATAATCCCAGCTACTCAGAGACTGAGGCAGAAGAATCGCTCGAACCCAGGAGGTGGAGGTTAAAGTGAGCTGAGATCACACCACTGCCTCCAGCCTGGGTGACAGAGTGAGATTCAGTCTCAAAAAAAGAAAGAAAACAGAAATGTATTTTCTCACAGATGTGGAGGCCAGAAATTTAACATCAGTTTCATTGGGTCAAAATCAAGGTGTTGACAGGGCTGTGCTGCAGGAGGGAAGCTGCTCTTTGCCTCTTCTGGCCTCTAGTGGCTGCAGCATTCCTTCGCTTGTGACCGCACCACTCCACTCTGCTTCACCTTCTCTTCTGTGTGAGGTGTCAGATCCCATTCTGCCTCATGTAAAGTAATTTGGGTGGCATTTAAGGCTTACCCAGATAATCTAGGATAATCTCTTTTATCTCAAAAATTTTAATGACATCTTCAAAGACCATTTTCCCTATAAGGTAACATTCACAGGCTCTAGAGATTAGGAGCCGATGTCTTTGGGGGGCATTTTCCAACATACTGCAGCCTGCTTTAGAGCTATTAGCTCAACCAATTTAGTCTTTTCCCAAACTTAGTAATGGTGTCAGCATGGGTGAAGCATTCTGCCTTGGTGGTAAACTGCTCAGCTTCAGACCCCATTTCCTTGGTGGTCTGAGTGAGAGATTACTGCATGAGGGTGCTTGGGAAAGCTGTTGAATTGGGTGAGGCAAAATGCATCCGAGCTAGAGAAGGAAAGTAGGAATGATAACAGTATGGACATTTGTAGTTATTTTTTGAGTATAGAGACCTGTTCTTTGTTACGGAGTTGATGGTGCTAGGTACCTGATTAGCATTTGAATTAGCATGACAGTTCTAGTTTTAAAGTAGTGGCTCTTAGGTAGAGACATAATTGTGAATTCAGAGAAGTGAAAACCCCAAGGCTTTTCTCTTTTCATAATACTAGCCCCAATAGAACTGCTCCAACCAAGTCATCTAGCTTCTCAGTTGAGACAACAGTATTTATAGGAGCAAGTTTTAAGGTTACAGGTATGAACATGAATTTATGACAGTTTTCTAACAAATTAGCAACCAAGAAAGTACCCTGTCAAGCAGGATTATGGTGTTATGTTGGAATATTGATCACAAATGCTTCTGATACCTTTGCAGGGCTTCTGCTTCTTATATTGGCCTGATCGCTGTAATTGATACCAATTGCAATATTGATTGCAGATGGATTTGGAATAGTCATTGATGAAGACTGCTTTGGAATTCTTTGATATCAAGTCCTTTTGTGATTTCAGTTTTAGGAGAAAGAACTAAAAACTGATTTGGTGGCTGGGCGCGGTGCCTCAAGCCTGTTAGTCCCAGCACTTTCGGAGACTGAGGCGAGTGGATCACAAGGTTGGGAGTTCGAGACCAGCCTGACCCACATGGTGAAACCCTGTCTCTACTAAAAATACAAAAATTAGCCTGATGTGGTGGCGTGCACCTGTAATCCCAGCTACTCAGGAGGCTAAGGCAAGAGAATCTCTTGAACCCGAGAGGCGGAGGTTGCCATGAGCCGAGAGCGTGCCACTGTACTCCAGCCTGGGTGACAGAGCGAAACTGTCTCAAAAAAAAAAAAGTGTATCTTAGCTAGTTTACACGGTAGGGAAGGCAGGTGTTATCAGATAATTACACAGAATAGTGAGTATGTTTATAGTAAGAACCATGCTAAGAAACGTTAAGGGGTTAAAATGTATAACAAGCAAATCTGTGTAGTTGGAGAAGTGGGGTTGGGCAGGGGCTGACGAGGAGGTTTGGCAGCATCCCAAGTGCAAAGGCCCTGTGGTGGGAAGCTGCCAGGCTGTTTCCCTTCCCTTTGTGTAAGTATCTTTAACGGTTTGTTTAAAAAGTCATGTGTTTATTTTGAAAAGTTGAACATACAACTGGTAAAAATTACTTGTGATCTTATTCTCCAGTGTAGTCTTAGTCACTGTTAACCAGTGGTGTATTGAATTGTTTTCTTATCAGATTATAACTGAATTACTTGAAAAATGTTTTCTTTGCTTTTCTGAATAAATTTATGAAAGTCCTCTAACAGGGGTAGAACCTACTTCTATTTTTTTGAGACAAAGTCTTGTTCTTTCACCCAGGCTGGAGTGCAGTGGTGCAATCTCCTGGGCTCAAGCGATCTTCCTACCTCAGCCTCCTGAGTACCTGGGACTATAAGCATGCACCACTGCACCTGGCTTTTTTTAAATTTTTTAAATTTTTTTTATTTTTGTAGAGACTGGGGTCTGACCGTGTTGTCCAGTCTGGTCTTGAACTCCTGGGGTCAAGGAATCTACCTGTCTCAGCCTCCCTAAGTGCTAGGATTACAAGCGTGAGCCACCACACCCACCCAGAACCTACTTTTTAAAATTGTGGCTTAATTTTTCTTTTTCAACTACTTGGGGATTGTTTCTCTGCCACTGGATAATTTCTCTTAAGATAAGTTCTGCAGACAAGTTCAGCATGTCAGCTGGCTACAGGGTTCTTGGTAATGTCACAGAAATTATGTTAAAATTCTTGCCAGTCATTCAGAATGAGTGTTTTAACTTTTTTTGGCAGATTTTTTTTTAAAATCTTGGTTTGTATTTAGGATATTAAGCAAAAAAAGTGAAAATGGATTGGAATCAGAGTTATCAAATTGGACACAACTTCTCAAAAGTCACCCAACAATTTATAATCCCATGGAGAGACCATGGAACGAGAAGGCATTGGCATTTGTTGAGGGGCTGTTGTTGTCTGGCATAGAATAGGCATGGCTATGGGAACGTAGCCCATTTCCTATGGATCAATGCAGCTTTCTTTTGAAATGTGTTAAAGTATTGAGGTTTTTGTGTTTTTTTCTGATTATAATAAATAGGTTCACTGTAAATGTTGGGGGAAAAAATATTTTTAAAAGTTATCCCCCACCCCCGCCAATGGTAGTATTGATGATTTAGAATGTATCCTGGTGGTACTGGTAGTGATGGGTGTAGTGCTTTTGACCTTAGTGGTATTATGATATGATTAGGAGTTTCCTCTTTAAATACAACTTGAAATCATTCTTGAAATATTTTCCCCTTTAAATACATTTCTTATTTTGCAGTTTTCCAGTATGTTTTATATTGATCATAAATTGTCCTCCCACCCCCACCTCCTTATTTACGTTTGGTACCAGAATCTGGTGTGCTTCTTTTCCCATCTGTTGATCCAGTGAAACCACATAAGAGGAATCTTCCTGTTGATCTCTGTGTCAAGTAAATCTCTTGGGGAAGTGAAGCTGCCCACCTTGGGGCATAATCACAATTGCATTTTCTTACACACAAAAATAGAAGGAGCAAAGCCTTACACAGTAGTCCTCAGGAATTCCACCTCATTCTGCTACTCAGAATCTGTATTACTCCAAACCAGAGAATTAACTAATCTATTAGTTTTTCAAAAAATTTTTTAACACAGATCCTGTAAGTCTTCTGAAGTCATGCCTTCTCAAATTAACTAACCTATTCCCATCACCTCCCAGTCCATAATTTTAATTTACATTTGTCTTTTGTGGCCTGTGAATCAATCTCTCTCTCTCTGTTTTTCTCTCTCTGATTCCTTATAGTCCCCTCTGTCATCTGTTTCTTAAAGCCCCGTCTTCCTCACAAGTGTGACATGATGTTTAAGATACTATGTCCATTTTAGAAGTTCTTTGTTGTTTCTGAGCAAGGCCCACAGATCAGCAATAGCCCATCCTTTCCTTGCGTTCAGACTCATGAAATAAAAGTATTTGCTTTCTGGCTGTCCACAGTCCTTGCCCGAGTTGATTGCTCCCTTTGTGGCGTGGTCCCTGGCGTATTCTCGGTTCTCTTTCTCACTGGTCGCTCCTTTTATGATCCTGTGCTGCTTCTCCCCGTCCTGACCTATACGTGTTAAAGTGCCCCCCACACCCAGTCCTTGGACTTCTTTGATCTACTGATTCCTAGATTCCATTTGATCCCATGGCTTGAAATACCGTTAGTACTTTAACTCCAAATTTTTATCTTTAGCTTGGAGCTGGACTCCAGAGCATTGTATCCAGCTTGGATCTGTAGTGGGCATCTCAAAAATGACTAAAACCAAAAAAAGACCCCAAAAAAGGAAGAAAATATGACCAAAACCAAATTCCTGCACCGCAACCCCTGCCAAAACCAGTTTTTCTATAGTCTTTGTCATATCCCTAAATATTAACTCAGTTCTTCACATTTGAGACCTCTTTCTCTGACACCCACATTCAATCTGTCAGCAATTCCTGACTATCAGCAGAACCTTCAGAAAAGATCTCGAAGCCAACTACCTCTTGCCACTTCTGCAGCCACTATTTTGCCTCTGGTTCTATAGTTATAGTAAATAGAGTACTACTAAATAATAACAGTGTCATCTCCCTGCATTCTCTTGTCCTAGAAATTCTTAGTAGCTTCATTAGAACTGCTTTTTTAAAGTACCATGTAGCAAGCTGCCAGCATGGTCCTTTAAAACTGTGAGTTGGATCATGTCACTCCTCTGCTTTCTGTCTCACTGGGAGTAAATGCCCATCTCAGCAGTGGCTTTGAAGCCCTTCTTTCCTGTAGCAGCCTCTCTGACCTCATCCTTCCACTCTCCCCCCATATTTACCACAGTCACACCAGCCTCTGGGCTTTGTGCTTACCCTTCCCGTTGTGTGGTGCACTCTTCCTGCCTGGTGCCTGGCTGACCCCTCACATCCCTTGCTCTCTTAGAAAATAGCCACCATCACCCTCCACCTGAAACACTCCCTGCCACCATAAATGGCTTATTGCCCCCAAAGGTGCTGACATTTATTCATTAATTTATTATTTCCTAGTGCTTTTTTCCATTAGAATATAAGCACAGATGAGGGCAGGAACCTTGTTTTGTTTGATGCTGTATCCTCAGTGCCTGCACCAGTGTCTGGAATATAGTAGATGTGTAATAATTTTCCTGACATTTTTATGTTGGGAAATCAGGACAGAGAATGATTTGTAACTTGAAATGGCAAAAGCCACAGTTACTTTCCAGCTAATATGCCATTTGAGAAGTGGTCAGTACCTTCTTGAAATTTTTTTCTAACAATTTGGGACAAAATTGAGGCAATTTTTACTTCTAAATGTAGTCGGTGGCTAACTAGCTCAGAGTGTGTCAGCCAAGCCGTGATCAAGCTGTGTTCCATGGCAGTCTGCATCCTTGTTTGTTTGTTGGGAGTGAGCACCTCTGTGATAGCCCTGAAGCATTTAGGCCTTGCTGTCCACCCAGTGTTTTCTTTTCTTTTTTCTTTTTTCTTTTCTTTTTTTTTTTTTTTTTGGAGATAGAGTCCTCGCTCCGTTGGCCAGGCTAGATAGAGTGCAATGGCGCAGTCTTAGTCTTGGCTCACTGCAACCTCTGCCTCCTGGATTGAAGCAGTTCTTCTGCCTCAGCCTCCCAAGTAGCTGGGATTATAGGTGCGCACCACCACGCCTGGCTAACTTTTGTATTTTTAGCAGAGATGGGGTTTCACCATGTTGTCCAGGCTGGTTTCTAACTCCTGACTTGAGGTGATGTGACTGCCTCTAGCAATTCTCCTGCCTCAGCCTCCCAAAGTACTGGAATTACAGGTGTGAGATACCACACCAGGCCTCCACACAGTGTTTTCAACCCCTATTTGTCCATAGTCTACTACAGTATTGACTTGTGCTAGCTTTTTAAAATCTCATCACTACCTTTAATGTGTAAGCTTATAATCCTAGAGGAAAGATCGTGCCATCAAGAACAGATTCCACACTTAGGAGGGCAGAACAAATGATGACGTGATCATTAGTTGAATGTGTATTCATTTTGAGCTAAAAATTTTTAAATAGCCCCCAAATTATTGATAGCTTCATTAGAATCGTTTTTACAGATATTTCATTTATCAGCTTAAGAAAGGCCTTTTGATAGCTTTTATCATATGGACATGTGGAGAATCTCTCTCTGCTAGGCTACATCCAGGTATGTGCAGTGCATTCATACTAGTGAAATTTAGCCACATTCTGTGATTGACAGAAGTGCCTGTTAAACTAAAGTATCTTCAGTTCAAATCATGTCTGTTGACCGCAATGTAAATGAGACCTGAGGGCACAGATTTCTTCCAATTTGGATTATTAACCCACATTTAGTTTAAATTATGTATACATTAGAGTGGATCTCAGTCTGTGTTCCATGAACTGAGCTGAAGTTTGCTGTTACTAAAGTGATTTATTGGTGAATTTTTCCTAAATCTCAGAAAAATGATTGGTTGATAATAAAATTTCCTAATTTTTTATCTCATAGTTTTTCTTAAAATTTTGTATTCTTTGCCCTAGCATGATAAAATGAATGAATAAGTAACTTAGAGCAGTAACTCTCACAGTGGAGCTTGCATCACCTGGAGGTCTCATTACCACACAATTGCTGGGCCTCATCCCCATATTTTCTGCTTTCTGTCTCTTAAGTGGACATCTTGGTTGGGACTTAAAGACTCTTTAAAGACTCTCAATGGATAATCTTTCTATTCCATATATTTTATTTCTGTTTCATATAATTATGTTTTATGTCTTATTTTTGAGGAATAATTAGGCTCCTGAGAAGCCTAAAAATACATTGACCCTTCATTATTCATCAGTTGTGTGTTAAATGTAGGCATTTGACAGTTGATTTCTGAAAGGACCAAAAGCACTTTTCCAGGTTCTTGTTCTTTGTCTCTGGAGGGTCAGAACTAGGGAGTGAACCAGAAAGCATAACGGCAAGTGGTAGGGAAGTTAGTGGCAGTAGCAGCTGTGGTTCCTGCCCTGTTTCTGTCAGTGCAGGAGCTTCTCTTACCCGCTTTAACACCATGGACATCTTGAGAAAGAGGATTTGAAGAGGTTAGGCAGTATCCTTAATTTACAGTTTTTTAAAAAAATCCAGAAATGGCTGGGCGCGGTGACTTATGCCTGTAATCCCAGCACTTTGCGAGGCTGAGGTGGGCGGATCACAAGGTCAGGAGATCAAGACCATCCTGGCCAACATGGTAAAACCCCGTCTCTACTAAAATACGAAAAAATTAGCTGGGCGTGGTAGCGTGCACCTGTAGTCCCAAGCTACTCAGGAGGCTGAGGCAGGAGAATCACTTGAACCCAGGTGGTGGAAGAGGTCGTGAGCCGAGATCATGCCACTACACTACAGCCTGGGCGACAGAGCAAGACTCCATCTCAAAAAAAAAAAAAAAATCCAGAAATACAGTTTCTATTATGCGGTTTAGATTATGACCTATTTATTTCATCAGTTGAGTGCCTCTAGGAGGTATTGTGTGCTATCCTAGATACACCGGGGCCAGAGATAAGAAAAATAGATTCTCGACCTTAGGAACTCTCAACGAAGGAAGCAGACACTTAAACAATATAGTCACATAAGGGCTTTCCCCTAAGTTTTATAGCATAATTATATAACTGGATTTGGCAGTGAAGGTCAAGGAACACTTCCTAGAGGATGTGATCACTGAACTGAGACTTAAAGGAATTAGGGGAAAAGATGGGGTTATAACATTCCAGGCAGACAGAGGAGAAAGGTGAGAGGCAGCCATGGTGCATTGCCCTTCTCCCCAACCCCCAGGCCGGGGGTGGAAATGCATTTTATTTTATTTTATTTTAGACAGGATCTTGCTCTGCTGCCCAGGCTGGAGTCCAGTGGCACCACCTTGGCTCACTGCAACCTCCACCTCCTGGGTTCAAGCAGTCCTCCTGCCTCAGCCTCCCATGTAGCTAGGACTACAGGCACACACCACCAGGCCCAGCTGATTTTTGCATTTTTGATAGAGACGGGATTTCACCACGTTGGCCAAGCTGGTCTCGAACTCCTGGACTTAAGTGATCCACCTGCCTCGGCCTCTCAAAGTGCTGGGATTACAGGCGTGAGCCACCACCCCTGGCCAAAAATTAATTTTATTTAATGACCAAGTACACACACATTTACACATATATAACTAAAACAGTACTGTGTGGGATGCATTGTGAAATAGTCTGCTCTGTGTTCTTTCATTTTAAAAGAAATTACTGATCACAGCATAGTAAGAAAAAATGTTGCCAACAATTGGTATGTTACAGTCCATAATTGCCCTAGCTCATTGTCAATGCTGAGCTATGCTTTTAGGAAAAGTTAAAGTCTTGCTCTGTAGAATTAGCCCATGGTAGTATTCTGTGTTCTCAGAGGAAAAAAAAATTAACATAGCCTTGTTACCATGTATCCGCCCTGGACCTGGTAGGTGCTTTCCGTGTGGTTAAATCACCTACGTTCCAGGGCTGTATTGTACGTTTTACAGAAACAGCTCTTTTAGGTACATTATTTTATTTGATCCTCACAACAACCCTGTGAGGTAGATGGGGAAAATACTATCAGCTTCACTTTACGGATAATGAAAGTTAAGGTTCAGAGAGGTTAAATGACTTTCCCAGTTACCAACTACCTAGTAAGAGACAGGTGGGATAGGAGCACTCCACAGAAATTTTCTCCAAACTGTATAGCTTCTGAGAGTATAATCTAACTTCAAATATAAAATACATTTATATGCATTTGCCACTTTTTCCTCGTTTTTTTTTCACTCTGTTGCCGAGGCTGGAGTGCAATGGCATGATCGTGGCTCACTGCATCCTCAATTTCCTGGGCTGGAGCCATCCTCCCACTAAAGCCTCCTGAGTAGCTGTGACTACAGGTGCATGCCACCATCCTTGGCTAATTTTTTTATTTTTGTTTTTATTTTTTATTTTATGCCGTCTTGCTGTATTGCCCAGGCTGATCTTGAACTCCTGGCCTCAAGCAGTCCTGTTGCCTTGGGCTCGCAAAGGGCTAGGATTATAGGTGTGAGCCACTGCCTGGCCCATTTGCTTATTGTTAATGCATCTTTACAACCAAAAACCTAATTCTAAATTTATGATACCAGGTTTGTGCTTCTCTGCCAATGGAAACTTATGCCGCAGAACATCCATTTTTCAGAAAGCACTGTTTCATTGGCTCTTGTCTAAAGGAACATAAGTAATATGAAGGACCCTGGAGGTTAAGGAAATTGAAGAAAACAGAGGAAGGGATATAAAATGGAATGTAGTCAAGGATTTTAGTCCCTTTAAGCTTTTACTTTTGTGAGATGGTTCAATGATGGAGAGCTTTAATGCAGATGAAACTTGAAGCTTTTAAAGATCTAAGTCTTGATGAGGTTATTCATACTCAAATCTTGACTGCATTGTGATGGTAGGCTATAATTTTCAAAAACTTGGCCGGACACAGTGCCTCACGCCTGTACTCCTAGCACTTTGGAAGGCCGAAGTGGGAGGATCACTTGGGGCCAGGAGTTCAGGACCAGCCTGGCCAACATAGTGAAACCCTGTCTCTACTAAAAATACAAAAATTAGGCAGGCATGGTGGTGCCTGCCTGTAATTCCAGCTACTTGGGAGATTAAGGCACGAGAATCTCTTGAACATGGGAGGTGGAGGTTGCAGTGAGCCAAGGTTGCAACACTGCATTCCAGCCTGGGGGACAGAGCAAGACTCGGTCTTAAAAAAAAAAAAGAAAGAAAGAAAAGAAAATTGATGCTCTTCCAAAGTGCTAGGATTTGAATGCCACAGTACATATTGTTTTATGTTTTTGTCTATTAATGTTCCATGGGTTTCTTTAAATGAAGTCCATTTTGGAGTCCATAGATAAGTGTTCTGCAAAACTGAGGGGGATCCAAGATCCGAGGCTCCCAGGGGACCACCACTGCTCTTTTTCTCAACTTTCTTTGTCCTTCATACTTCGAAAGTACACTGCTCTTGCTGAGTGTGGTGGCTCATACTGGTAATCCTAATACTTTGGGAGGCTGAGTTGGAGGGTGGCTTGAGGCTAGGACTTTGAGGCTGCAGTGAGCCATGATCACACTACTGCACTCCAACCTGGGTGACAGAGCAAGACCCTGTCTCTTAAAAAAATATGTATATACTGCTCTTGAGTTCTATGCCTTTCTCCTAAGTATAAGATATGTAATCATTCATAAGGGGTTTTAATGTTAAATTTGGTAAAATTTAATAATTGGAAAATTCTTAGCTTATAACTGATGTGGAATAGCTACAAGACTATTTAGAGATGCCTACAAGAGAAATCAAAAGACAAGCACATTAAAAGTTGAATACTATACTCACATGTAAATAGTGAGGGAACCAGAAGAAAAATTCATGTTAGAAAACAATTGTAAAGCTATCTTTAGCATTGATCAGAATTTTTTTGTTATTTTGCCTTTCACCTAAGCATGCTGCTCACATGCACAGCTTACCCTCCAGTGAACTCACACAGATATTCCTGTAACATGAAAGAGACCTGAGATCAAGTACAAATTAATGTTTTGTTTGTGTCGAGTATCATTAAAGGTATGTCCAGGCATGTATTTCTGTGAATACTTCAAAATAATTTATCATTTGTGCTTTTCTGTGTGTTTGTGGAAAGAAAGTTGACCTTCGTCTGGTGTGAGAATTTGTTGGGCAGCAGTGCTGGGTTCTACTCATGAGTCTGCTGCAGGTGGATTGTGTGGCTTTAGGCATGTGGCCTCAGTTTCATTTACAAATTGAAAGAGTTACACTGGTGATCTTAATAGTCTGGTTTATACTAAAGCATAATTCCATAATGAGGTGATATTATGGACGTCCTTGAGTATAATGTATAATATCCTCATTTCCAAAGGTCATTATAAATTACATCCATCCCCTACTCTTCAAAACATTAGGTACCTAAATTCAGATAGTAAGGGATAACCTTATATTACCAAATACAGTAGCTTCTCAGTTTTGTTGCCATTGTGAAGGAATGATAAGGTAAACATTTCCAGATGGACACTACTTTGATATTTGAATATTAGTCCCTTAAATTTCTAGAACAGTGAATTCAAGCTAACAACAACAAAAAGTTAGGAAGTTCTTTACTTTCTTTACTCTTGTCCCTCTGCTAAATTTTGTTTGTAAGTGATGAGTAGCTAGCGTAACAGTAGTCTCTTACTGTGATGGACAGAGCCTGGCATAGATGCCTTTTCCTAAGCTTTCCTTAGAATAAAGGAGATAATCACTTCCTTGTAGTTGACTCACCCAGTTTAGAGCATTACCAAAACATGTAATTTGAGCAGATTATAGAGCTGTACCTAGATATCAGTACAACAGGGCGCAAAGGTGGTTCTTACTGTTTACTGAAAGAAATATTTGTTGAGCACCTGCTGTTTGTCAGTACTGTTCTAAACACAAGCAAGGAACAAGTCAGAATGAGTCCCTGCCTTCTATAGTTTACATTCTGATCAGTCTGAGGGCACTGACCAGAGCAAGCATCATATGATTGGGGAGAGCCAAGGTTGTCTTTAAAGAGTGGAGACGGCCGGGCGTGGTGGCTCATGCCTATGATCCCAGCACTTTGGGCGGCCAAGGCAGGTGGATCACAAGGTCAAGAGATTGAGACCATCCTGGTCAACATGGTGAAACCCCGTTTCTACTAAAAATACAAAAAAAAAAAAAAATTAGCTGGGCATGGTGGCACGCACCTGTAGTCCCAGCTACTCGGGAGGCTGAGGCAGGAGAATTGCTTGAACCCAGGAGGTGGAGGTTGCAGTGAGCCGAGATCGCGCCATTGCACTCCAGCCTGGGTAACAAGAGTGAAACTCCGTCTCCAAAAAAAGAGTGGAGACATCAGTTATTAAGTTACAGTCATGCATTGCTTAATGACAGGGATACTACACATTATGAGAAATGCGAGGTGAGGTGATTTTGTTATCGTACAGACATCATAGAGTGTACATCATAGTGTGTGTGTCAGACACACATTCTAGAAACGTGAGGTGAGGTGATTTTGTCATCATGCAGATGTCATAGAGTGTACTTACACAAAGCTAGGTGATACAGCCGACCTACCTGGCCATTGCTCCTAGGCTGCTAACCTGTACAGCATGTTACTATACCGACTACTGGAGGTCACACGTAACACAATGTTATTTGCGTATCTAAACATATATAAACATAAAAAAGATACAGCAAAATACAGAATAAAAGATTTTAAAATGGCACACCAGGAATTGAAGTTGCTCTGGGTGAGTCAGTGAGTGAGTGGTAGATAATTGCATAGACCTAGTACATGTATACTACTGTAGACTTGAGGAACACTGTACTCTAAATTTATTTTTAAATGTTTCTTTCTTCAATAATTCACCTTAGCTGTAACTGTTTTAAAGTTTTTTTATTTTAAAAAGAAAACTTTTTGACTCTTTTATAGTAACAGCTTAAAATGTAAACATGTATAGCCATCCAAAAATGTATTCTGGCCACTTGTAATCCCAGCACTTTGGGAGGCCAAGGCAGGTGATCACTTGAGGTTGGAAGTTCGAGACCAGCCTAGCCAACATGGTAAAACCCCGTCTCTACTAAAAATACGAAAATTAGCCATGTGTGGTGGCGCATTCCTGTAATCCCAGCTACTCAGGAGGCTGAGGCAGGAGAATCACTTGAACCTGGGGAGGTGGAAGTTGCAGTGAGCAGAGATTGCACCACTGCACTCCAGCCTGGGCAACAGAGCAAGGCCCTGTCTCAAATATATATACTTTCTTAGCCAGGCACAGTGGCTCAAGGACTGCTTGAGCCCACGAGTTGAGACCAGGTTGGGCAACATAGTGAGACCGTGTCTACAAAAAAAAAAAAAAAGTTTTTAAATTAGCTAGATGTGGTGGCTCCTGCCTGTAGCCCAGCTACTTGGGAGACTGAGTGGGAGGATCAGTTGAGCCTTTGAGTTTGAGACTGCAGTGAGCCATAATCACGCCACTGCATTCCAGCCTGGGCCACAGAATGAGACTGTCTCAAAAAACAGACAAAAGGACACAAAAATACATTTATTCTTTTCCTTTCTTTTTTGGGAGACAGGGTTGCTCTGTCACCCAGGCTGGAGTGCAGTGTTGCAATCAGGGCTTCACTGCAGGCTTGACCTCCCATCTCAGCCTCTCAAGTAGCTGGAACCGCAAGCTCACACCACTATGCCTGGCTAACCTTTTTATTTTCTGTAGAGGCAGACTCTTGCCATGTTACCCAGGCTGCTCTCAACTCCTGGGCTCCAGCAGTCCTTCTGCCACAGCCTCCCAAAGTGCTGAGATTACAGGCATGAACCACCATGCCCAGCTGTATTCCAAGTATCTTTATTCTACAAATTTTTTTCTACTTTTAATTTTTAATTTTCTTGTTAAAAACTGAGACACAGCCACACACATTAGCCTCAGCCCACACAGAGTCAGGATTATCCATGTCACTGTCTTCTCCCTCTACATCTTGTCCCACTGGAACATCTTCAGGGGCAGTAACATGCATGGAACTGTCATCTCCTGTGATAACAGTGCCTTCCTCTGGAATATGTCTTGAATAACCTGCCTGGGGCTGCTTTATAGTTAACTTAAAAAAAAAAAAGAAGTAGACTTTAAAGTATCAATAAAAAGTATAATACAGTAAATACTAGGCAATATGAATTTTATGAAGTATATGTCTGGCTCTGTAATAATTTTACGGAACCACTACGGAACCACCATTGTTTCTGTGGTCTGTCATTGACCAAAACATCATTATGCTATGAATGACTGTCCTTTTAAGTATCTTTCTCAAGGGTCTGTTTAGCATGATCTTTCATGTATTTACCTCCCCATTTTGTTTTGTTTTTCATATTTTTTTCTGTTAGGAGAGAACATTGAAATTCTTCTCTGAGCTATTTGAAGAGAGTGACTAAATGCACCTGGGTCAGGCTGTCTGTGGGTATGAAGTGGTTGGGAGAATCCAAGAACATGGTGGTGAATGGCAGGAGAAATGGAGGCAAGTTGTCTAATGACCATCAGCAGAATCAATCAAAATTACAGCACGCGGGGAAGGACACCCTGAAGGCTGGCAAAAGTGCAGTCGAGAGGAGGTCGAGCAGATGTATGTACACAGTTCAACCATCAATGTTCTGATTATGCTATGGGGCAGTAATTCCTTCCAATTTGTAATTTGTATTCTGTTTTCTTTTGTCTTCAAAATAATTTTCTGCATTTTCATAATTAACAGTGTAGTTCTTTTACTCTCAAAGTTGTATCAATTTTTATTCTCATCAAACAATATATAAAACTCAAGTTTAATGCTTCATATAATTATTTTAATCATGCTCTTCTATTACTTTTATATTTTATAGAATTTATACCTGAATGGTTAAGTCTTACTGAATTTTTAAAATTTTAATTGAACTTCTTACAGGTTAAGCTGTATTTTTTTAATAGATGTAAGTATAGGTATGTACTTCTTTGCTAATTTCCACAAATGTTTCATGGAATAATATGAATAATGAAGCCAACTCTAATTGACATAGTAGAATGGTGGATGGCCAGAACTGACTGCTTTAGGGCAGTTTCGGAAATCATAGCAATTTATTCTATTCATACAGCGTCAACAGTTGTTCATCCTGACAGTGAAACACTGCTGATAAGTTACTTTATTTCCTTTATACCTGTTGGTGAGAAAGAGGCTGCTTTTTGAGAGTTCAGGGAACTGTGGGTTTAATACGTTTCATAGTTCCTCTAAAAGTAGTAAAATAATTGAGAACAAATGTATACCTAACCTAGGCAGTTTTGTGTCCAAATGTATGTCTTGTTAAAGAGGACAGCTTTTCAATTTCTTCTTTTTCTAACAATCTAGACACTTCTGAATATCCTTAATTCAAATTGGCACTGGCCTGCTTCCTTAGCCTGGGGTTTTCTCTAGTTTCAGATTGCAGCAGTTCTGATTGATTTCCTTCTTACCTTTTAGGGGTTTGTGTGACTCATTGGGCCCAGGCTACCCTTAACCTTTCCATTTCAGATCAGGTCACTGATGCTGTAGGAAACCAGACAGAATTCCTGCTTGGGACAAGAGTAGGAAGAGCCAAAACCGAACGAGTCACGGACACCACTCAGTCCTGAGGTTGCTGTCAGCATGCACCCTCACGCTGCCTCACTTCTTAGTTAGTGTGAACCTGAAGAATTGAGAAATGTAATGACCACCTCAGTGTGTATTCATTCTGGTCAGTAAACTAGGCGTATCTTAAGCTTTTTAGCAAATCATTGTTGGCCTGCTTTTGTGTATCATAGCGCAAAACAGTTTTAATTAGTTGAATTGTTACAGATACACAATTTAGAAAATGCGGCTGGGGCGGTAGTCGGCACCTGTACTCTGGGCACTTTGGGAGGCCAAGGCACATGCATCATTTGAGTCCAGATGTTTGAGCCTGGGCAACATGGTGAAACCCCGGGTCTACAAAAAATACTGTGTCTACAAAAAAATTAGTCGGGCATTGTGGTGCATGCCTGTGGTCCCAGCTACTTGAGAGGCTGAGGTCAGAGAGATCACTTGATCCCAGGAGTTAGAGGTTGCAGTGAGCCAAGATCACACCACTCCACTCCAGCATGGGCAACAAAGTGAGACTCTGTCCTAAAAAAAAAATAAAAGAGTTTAGAAAATGACCATTATGTTAGTTACACTTTACCAAGCATAGATAAATATAGAGGGCTAGGTTGGGAAAACCCAGAGTATGAAGATGACATAGCATTACATTGAATGTTACTGGGCAAGAATGGTGCAGAAAGAGAGGCAGCAATGAAGAGTGATGGGAGAGCACAGAGCAGTGCTCCGTCTCAGATGCAATGAGGTGGCTTTACTAGCAGCAGAGCCTTAAGATAGAAGAAACAAAAACTGACCAAATTGAAGGGAAAAATCGACAATTCTGTAATAATTTGGGGACTTTGATAGGCCACTTTTAATAACGGATAGAACAGCTTATAACACTGTAAACCAATTAGACCTAATAGGTATCTATAGAATCTCATCAGAATACACATTCATCTCAAGTGCAAGTGGAACATTTTCTAGGATAGACCATATAACAAGCCTCAATAAACTTAAAAGGACTGAAATCCTATAAAGTATGTTCTGTGACCACAATGGAGGAAAATTAGAAATTCATAACAAGGAAATTTGGGAATTTCACAAATACATAGAAATGAAACAACACACTTCTAAATAATCAGTGGGTCAAAGAAGAACTCTAAAAGGAAATCAGAAAACATTCTGAGGTGAATGAAAAGAAAGATAAATATACCAAAACTTACAGAATACAGCCCAAAGCAGTGGTTTAGAGGGAAATTTATACTTGTAAATGCTTGTGTGAAATAAAGAAGACTGGGCATGGTGGCTCACACCTGTAATCCCAGCAGTTTGTGAGGCCGAGGCAGGAGGATGGCTTGAACTCAGGAGTTCGAGACCAGCCTGGACGATATGACAAGACCCCATTTTTACAAAAAAATACAAAAAGTAACCAGGCGTGCTGAGGCATGTCTGTGGTCCCAGCTGCTAGGGAGGCTGAGGCAGGATGATTCCTTGAGCCCAGGAGTTCACGGCTTCAGTGAGTGGTAATTATGCCACTGCACTACAGGCTGGATGACAGAGCAAGACCCTGTCATCAAAAAAAAAGTGAGTTGTATAGTATGTGAATTGTATTTCAATAAAGCTATTACATTGTTATACAAAATTTAACAACTTGATAGCTTTTCACATACCTACATGCAAATAATTTGATTGCAAAATCATATGTCTGCCCTTGGCAGGAACTTACATTTTGTAAGTGTTTGTTCTGTGAAAGAGTGGATGAAAAGGTTAAACTCTTATGTTTCATTCTTCCCATTTTGGTTTGGAAAGCCTGAAATTGACATTGCTGTTGTCCTCTGTAAACTGTGCTAACTTCATGGGAGGACTGTCAGTGGCATATATATCAAACTTAATCAGCTCTGATGAAGCTTCATATAAACTTGGCCTTTGTTTCCTTCTTTACACTGCTTTTCTTACACAGTTAAACCCAATTATTTCAGTTATATATTTCAGTCCATATTTTTAATCTATTCCTTAAAAATTGCTTCAAACAGAGGTCAGTTAGAAATAGGTCTGTCATTTTCTCTCTACTACTTTTCCCACTTCTACTACCTAGCTCTGGAATTGTGGGTAAGTTTCTTATTGTCTGGGCCTCAGTTGCCTGCAAAGTGGGGATAATAATCATTCACCTGCCCAAAAGCAGGAAGCTGAACTTAACTCCATGAGATTCCTTTTGATACTTGAGATCTGGAATTCTGCCGCTTCTTGCAGAAACTATCTTGTGTTTCTGTTTTCTTTTCACCCCAGTCCTATCTGTAGTGGCCCTGTGTACTATCTTGTTAAAATAGTGAACATCCTCCCATCCTGTTTCTCAGTGTTCCTTGGAGGAGAATAGGAGGTGGGGGAGAGTCAAGCATTTGAACCAAATTCTCACAACTACCCAGACCCCATTTTTGGGAACCTGCTGTTATTACCTGCTAACCAAAATGTTCTTAGTTGAAGATGGTTTACTGTATTTGGTTTTCTGTCTTACATAAAAGTTACTAAATTCTTAATTACTGAAACTGATTGATTTTTCAGTTATTACCAGCTTGAATGGGCAGTGAAGCTAAAGATTTTAAGACAGATTTAAGTAGTTTTCAATTTGAGTAATTTTTTTTCTTTTGCTTTTCACAGGTAATGGTAACTCGGGATTTGAAGGACAAAGTCGTTATGTACCATCTTCTGGAATGTCCGCCAAGGAACTCTGTGAAAATGATGACCTAGCAACCAGTTTGGTTCTTGATCCCTATTTAGGTTTTCAAACACACAAAATGAATACTAGGTAATTTTAAGTCTTTATCCTGAATGGGACAGATGATACTGAATTCAAGAACATAGATGGCTAATTTTACTTTTGCCCAAAATTTAAAATGACATTAAAGGAAAGTTCTTTGTGGTGGAAGGGTTTTCTGTATGTGAGCCAAGAGAAGCAGAGAACAAGACTCCAGGAACCTTGTCAGTTCTAACTCTGTCTTCTTATTTTACCTCAGAACATTTCTATTAACATGTAAAGCTGGAGGAGCATCCTCACGTTCTATTTTAAAAGTTAATGATGCCAGGCACAGTGGCTCACGCCTATAATCCCCACACTTTGAAAGGCCGAGGTGGGTGGATCACCTGAAGTCAGGAGTTTGAGACCAGCCTGACCAACCTGTCTCTACTAAAAGTACAAAAACAAATTAGCCAGGTGTGATGGTGCATGCCTGTAATCCCACCTACCTGGTCTCTGTCTCTTGACCTCATGCTATACCCCTCGGCCTCCCAAAGTTCTGGGATTACAGGTGTGAGCCACCGCGCCTGGCCAATCCCAGCTACTTGGGAGGCTGAAGCAGGAGAATCGCTTGAACTCGGGAGGCGGAGGTTGCCGTGAGCCAAGATCGTGCCATTGCACTCCAGCCTGGGTGATGAGCAAAACTCCATCTCAAAAAAAAAAAAAAAAAAAAAACAGTGTTGATGACAGTTATCTTAGTGAAAAGAAAAATCCGACAGGCATCCTGTAAAGCCTTGAAAATGTATGATTGTTTCCCACTTAAAGTAGGTTACATCCCTTTTTTTCATGATTTTATTATAGACTGTTGTCTTACACATTATCTCTGTATAGATGGGGAATTTTGTCATGTGTAATCTTTAGGATTCAGCTAATCATTGTAAGTAAGAGTGAATAAAGACATGTTTATATTCAGTATGCAGGTAAGAAAATGGATGTGTAAGTGTTTGAGTACCAAATGCTATATATAAAAAACATTATTACATTAATCTTGCAATCTGTCATCTTTTAACAGCTGAGATCTCACTTTAATTCTCTTCAGTATCATTTCTCCCTGAAAAAAGACCACTAGATCATTTCACAAGTGTTTCTGCCACCAAACAGGAGGTCAGAGCTTTGCAACTTTGCTTTATCTCTTAACTTCTATGGCAAAGGGTTTTTGAGTCTGGTGGAAAAGCGTCGCAGCAGGGATTTAGAAGATAGAGCTAGTTCTGGCCCATCACTTTCATCTCCATTACCTCTGGACTAGGGTTACGTAGTTCTGATTTCAGTGGCAACCCTGGGGGAACTTGATACCCAGGTAGGTAGTCACTGATCAGTGGTTGGGGAAGGCAGGAATTGGTGAGTACAGGTAATTGGAGAAAAGTCTTGTGTCCTATTGCCCCCCGTTTTAATTTTATCTGTTGCTGGAATTAAGAGACTCTATGTTTCATTTATGAATTATATTCTTAAGTCTAAAAGAAGTAATTCAGGTAAAAACATTTTTTTTTTTTTTTTTTAGATGGAGCCTCACTCTGTCACCCACGCTGGAGTGCAGTGGCGCTATCTCAGCTCACTGCAACCTCCGCCTTCTAGGTCCAAGTAATTCTGCCTTGGCCTCCTGAGTAGCTGGGATTATAGGTGTACACCACCACGTCTAGCTAATTTTTGTATTTTTAGTGTAAATGAGGTTTCACCATGTTGACCAGGCTGGTCTTGAACTCCTGACCTCAGGTGATCTGACCACCTCGGCCTCCCAAAGTGCTAGGATTACAGGCGTGAGCCACTGCAGCCAGCCATACAATTTTCTGTCATATATCTTTACTCACTAAAATGAAATGTGAAATATTGGAATGGAGTTGGGAGATTATTTAAACATTTCCCTGCCATGTGACTGCCATTAGATGCCCTGATTGGTTAAGATCCAGGCCAGGCGCAGTGGCTCATGCCTGTAATCCTAGCATTTTGGGAGGCCAAGGTGGGTGGATCACCTGAGGGCAGGAATTTGAGACCTGTATTGTTGGTAGAGATGAAACCTTGTCTCTACTAAAAATACAAAAAATTAACTGGGCGTGGCGGTGTGTGCCTGTAGCCCCAGCTACTCAGGAGGCTGTGGCAGGAGAATTCCTTGAGCCCAGGAGGCGGAAGTTGCAGTGAGCCAGGGTCACACCACTGTACTCCAGCCTGGGTGACAGAGTGAAACTGCTACTCAAAAAAAAAAAAAAAAAAAAACACCAACTAATTTGCATTATTTTAAGTCCATTTTTCTTTTCTTTTTTTTGCCCATTGAACATGAGACCAGTGCTCATAGTCTTCCTAGAAGATGCTGGTAATATTTGTCACCCTGTAGCACCCCCAGCGTTTTTCTTCTTCTTCTTTTTTTTTTTTTTGCTGAGTTAAGAAATGTGAATGTGTGAATAAATCACTCTTTGATGCAATAGTCTAGTAGCATTCAGAATGTCACCACAAAGGCCTGTAATCTTGACTTGGGGTCATCAAGAAGGTTATGTTGATTATACCTTGTTACCAAGATACGGAAGCATATAAAACATTTTAGAAAGTGTTCCATCAAAATTACAATGAAAGTTTTAGTGGCTTATGACAGAACTTCATGTACTCTAAAACCCCTGTGCCATATTCCAGAAGGCTGCCCGTTACTGGCATCTGCAGTAGTAAATACTCCAGTTTTCTGCTGCAGTGGTTCACGCCTGTCATCCCAGCACTTTGAGAGGCCAGGGTGGGAGGATCACTTGAGCCCAGTTGCTCAAGGCTGCAATGAGCTGTATTCATGCCACTGCACTCCAGCCTGGGCCACAGAGTGAAAGCCTATATCAAAAGACAAAAAAAGGAAGTACTCCAATTTTCTATAGAAGTCCTCCCATACCACTGCTTCTCAAAATTAGTTTACATGAGAGTCACCTAGGAATTTACTGAAATGCAGATTCTGATTCAGTAGCTTTGGGGTGGGGCCTGAGATGCTGCATTTCTAACAAGCTCTCGGACAACAGTTGGAATAGCTAGGTTCTAAACCATCTGGCCTCTGAGTTTCATTCTGATGTGGTAAGTGGATAAGAATACCTTAGTAGGAGTTTCCTAGGGCTCACATAAAACCATTTAGTCATAAAATGTAAACTTCAGGATTACCACACAAATATTTTTAGAACTCAAGAGTAACTCTGAGGACTCCTGAAATAAAATGCATCCAATACATAAGATTTTTCCCCATAGAAATTGAAGCATCTAAAATTAAAGCTGGTTAAAGTTGCGGAAGAAAACTTTTTTTAATGTTTTTTAGTGCAACAATTATACAGTTTCTAAAATAACCTGTGGAGATACAGATGATCCTACTGCCCCAGTTAGAGCAGGCTGGGTTTGTAGCACTTCAGGCCGGTGTGGCAGTGCAGGTGACGTCCTATCCTCTTCCCACCAGGTGTTCCATTTACATGTGTTGTTACACTCTTGTGTACACTGATATTTGGGAACAGAAATTTTATGAATGAGCTTGTTAATCTTGTTGTAAGGTGTACATTTTCATTTAACATTAGGAATGTACTTGAAAATAAAACTATCCCTTCTGGCTCTTCATCTTTTGAGCAAGACTTTACCAGAATGTGACTTTACAAAATAAGGAGAACTGATAGTGGTTTATTAGGGTAGTAAATAGCCAATAAATACTTCTTCAATTATTGGCTTATGGACTTCTCTCTCTTTGGAGTTTAAAAAAAGTGACCAGAAGATGTACTGCTCTTGGATTTTAATTTTCTAAGCTCTCTGCCTGTTTCTTGTATAGTGTGCTCTTTGTTCATGTTTATGCATCTATAATTTGTCACTATTTAGTTTCTTTTTATACTCTTTTGCCTTCCTTCTACTTCTTTCAGTCTACCAACAGGAAGAATGTTTAGAAACAGTAGACGTTTAATGATTTGAGAATTTCCAAAACTGGCTATATTTTGAGTGCATAGGGTTTTTGTTTGTTTGTTTTATTGAGACAGAGTCTTGCTCTGTTGCCCAGGCTGGAGTGCAGTGGTGCAGTATTGGCTGACTGCAGCCTCCGCCTCCTAGGTCAAGCAATTCTCCTGCCTCAGCCTCCTGAATAGCAGGGACTATGGGCGTGTACCACCATGCCCAGCTAATTTTTGTATTTTTAGTAGAGACAGGGTTTCACCATGATGGTCAGGCTAGTCTCTAACTCCTGACCTCATGATCCAACCGCCTCGGCCTCCCAAAGTGCTGGGATTACAGGTGTGAGCCACCATCCCTGGCCATAGGTTTTAATTTTAATATATCCCTATATTTACTAACAAACAAGAGTTGTAGCATGAATACTTAGAAATAGTATAAACAAAATGCTAATTTCAGTTTATTGGGAGAAATTTGGACTTTTGTCAATTAGGAAACCTAAATTTTTCTTTTTAACAAGAAAAAAGTTGTTGGTTATAGCTCTGATTTTTAAATGGAGTAGGAGCAGGATATTGTAACAAAGGGATCCATGCTTTCAGTAATGTCCCCTTTTTAGGCTGCATGACCCTGAGATTTCACAGTATCATGAGGCGTGAGGGAGACTCGGGCCAGCAGTAAGCTGAGCAGGAGACAGCATTTAAACATCAGGGGAGTCACCTCAAGGGCACTGAGTTTCTCTTTGGAACTTTTCTTGGTTTTTCTAATCAGATGTCAGCCTGTAGGTCCTTACTCACCTTTCTCCAGTAACCATCTAATTTTTATTTCACTTAAATATGTATTTGATTATTCATATCCACTATTGGATATGAATGTAGAAATCAATATCACTTTAAAATTAAGTACTTGACCAGAATATGTAAAGGATGTTTTCAAACCTTCTAACTTAATGGTAAGATGAATTCTGTGGGAAGCAAAGAATTTCAGCAGCATGGCTTTTCTCCCACTGAGCCTACCCATGTCATCTTAAAGTTCTTAAATATCGCAGAGTTATAAAGATTTTTGCAACAACGAATATTGTAAGTCTGTTTAGAAGTTACAAGTACAAATTATACAAATAGCTTTTTATTTTTGTTGTTTGTTTTTGCATTTATATAGCGCCTTTCCTTCGAGGAGCTCAAGGCATTTTTCAAAATCTGACAGTTTTTCTCACAACAACCCTGTGAGGTAGGTAGTGTGTGTTGTAAACAATGAGATACTAACCTGTTCTGGCCTTTTAAAATGTTCTTTTATGCTAAATAATTTGAAGTGTCAGCATAAATACGAGTTTCAGAACATTTTACAAACCTTTTAAAGTAGTTTGATATAGTTTTATTTAAAAAAAAAAACAACTTGTACTTCATAACAGGGTGATTTTAAGAGAAATCATTCATCAAAAGATCAGGAGTCACTCCATGTGATTAGCTGAGTACTGATTGCAGGACTCAGCCAGGTATGTTTTTGGTTCTCATTTATTTTCAGGTCAAGAAGGAATGAAGAGCTATTGTTGTGTGACTCCTCGCTCAGCGTCTACAAACTGTCGATGTGCAGCTAAACTTTCTTCGGAGGGGGAAATGTGTTCACTATGTTGCCTCATGGTTTTATTTTATATCTTAAATATTTGAGCATTTTTCTCTCTTCCTCTCTCCTTCCCTATCTCCCTTTTTTCTGTCCCCCTTCCTCTTCCCCAACCCCTCCAGTCAGCTCTGATTGTGCATGCTAATGAAGGGCACAGTAGCACAGCTAATACAGTCTACAGCTTTTCTTCACTGCACAGTGGGGAGACAGAAAAACCAAATAGCAAGAAAACCTGGGAAGTGAGTCTCTGGAAAGAGTGGGGAACAGGTGTGTGGGAGTGTGAATTCATATGTTTTTTTCCTGCCCCTTTAATCATAACCAATTGTAAATGACATTTTTACTTTTCTTATACCACCCATTGATCAGAAGTGTAAGAAGAGAAAAATAGATATGTTTGGTTGATTTAAAGTAGCACATTTTCTATTGAGGGAGGGAGGAGGGGGCATATTGATTTGGAAATGCCAAATACCCGTTTTTCTTGCCTCCCTTGCCACCCACCCCCCACCCAAATACTAAATTTTGAAATTCACGTTTGCATTCATCCCCTCCACTGTATTGTCAGTATACAAGCTAGAGCTCTCTCTTGCTGGGCCCAGTGCTGATGCTCAGTGGCAAACACTGCAAGGAAGGAAGGCTCTCCTCAGCCAAGTCATAGAACGAGACTGAGAAAGGCCAGGGTAAATCCCAGGTCTTCCATTCATTAGCCGTAAGTCATAGGCAATCTACTTAGCCTTCTTGGGCCTTAATTTTCCTCATTTGTGGAACAAAAGGGCTGTTGTAAATTATATGACCTTTAAGTGCCACAGTAGAAGGATAGTTTCATGCAGTTTGTTTGGGAGATTTAGAGTGATTATAGTTGATGAGAGAATGTATTTTTCTGTTTAATAATAGGGGGAAAAAATTCCCCTAAGGTTCTCAGTGCCTTTGCACTGGCCCTAGTAGGTGTAACAGTCTTAACTTTTATTTTCCACAGTATTTATTATAAGGGGATTTGATTTAGACTGTCAGCCAGATGACTTTTATATACTTCTGTAGGATTATTTAAAACAATTTCCTCATCTTATGCCTGTCTGCACCCATAACCATTTTATTCCTCCTTTTCCTCACTGTCATTTCATGCCCGTAGCAGCCAACTTTGACAGTAAGTTTTAGCACTTTTGGGACAACAACTTATATTTTAAGTGAAATAGAGGTTCTTGCTGTGGATAACAAGGGATAGTTTCAGGGATTTTATTTATGCTTGAGGCAATAAAGTCAGGAAAGCAGAAACAGAAGTCAACACAGGGAAAGTAGAAGGCAGAATACTACTAAGTCAAGACTTGACTATTTTGTGTTGGTTTTAGTGTATAAATTATTTGGCATTATGAATAAAAAGTAAATAAAACTAAGGAAACCTGAAGGCATTTTTAGGTAGGAATGAACTTGTTTCAGAAAGCATAGAACACACATAAAGCCTATTAAATGTAGCCAAGGTTATTCCAAGTCTGTAACTTTTTTTGTATTATGTTCTTAAGAGCTTTAGGTGAATTTGTCCCTGACTTGCCTTACTATTTTGCAGTAGTGTTCCCATTGGTCACTTTCACATTGAACGTGTAAAGATAGCTTGGCTCTTTCTGTCATTTGTAGCCCTGTCATTTAACGGCATGGATAATTTATTGCATTTGCTTAAAATGAACTCTTGCTTTTCTGCTTGCCACATAAAACATGGGTTATCTATTTCCCACCATTTCATATTGCATATTGCTTGACGGATGGTGCCTTAGCTAAGAGCTGCTTTGTTGTCTTATCTGTCCTTCATATGCAAATAACCATGTAGTGTTGGATTGCAGCAAGAATGGTTTAGAATGGATTTCTTAGAGATTGTATCTTGACAGAATCAATTGTGATGGCTACAGGTAGTTTAGTGTGGGTATTTGGATGCTTTCCCAATTCTGCAAATCTTTATTTTAATGGTGGTTCTCTGGCACCATACGTTGACAGCCTAGTAAAACATTCTGAATTGTTTAAAGGGCTTGCATTCATCTGTCTGTAAAGGCTTATATACCAACTGATTGAAAATAGGAAATAGGACCCCGTTCATTTCTTCAGTATTATTATCTCTAGGATGTGTTTGAACTCTCAGATGGTTCTGCTAATAGTTGTGAGAATTCAGGATTACTGAAACTAGAGTCTATAGCTAGTAAGTTCCTGGTAGTATCAGTATGCATTAGTACACCTGAAGTCTTCCAATGATCCTGTCCAGTAAACAGTGTTATACCTATTCTGGACCACATGTCTTCCCTCTTCCTGATTGTGGTACTTAATTTTCTTATTGCTAACTAGCTGATCCTGGTTAACAATTTGAATCCAGCCTTATTAAGATCTTATACCTATACTTCCCTCACTCTTCCTTCCTTTTGATTCTTTCCTATCATGTAATGTGCTTTTCCTAAACCTTTCCCACATATATTTTATACCCTAGTTATAACTTCCATACTTTTAGGTGCTATAGCAATGTAGTTTTTAGCATATTAACATGCATTTGCATATTGATGGCTTAACTGTTTGATGCATATATATGTCTTTTAGTCCCAATTAAATTTTTCATTTAAGAACAGTGGCCATGTCTTCTCTTGTATTTTTCACCATAGCACTTCATATGCCGCTGTATACACAACACAGCACCTGATAAATAATCCCTGATGAAATACTATGGCTTGAAATCTTAATGAAATACTCTGAATACATGCATGATAGCTTCTCTAGGAAAAACATTTCTGCCGAATGCTTCCTTTGCTGA
This sequence comes from Cheracebus regulus, assembly GCA_963574635.1. NCBI lineage: Eukaryota > Metazoa > Chordata > Mammalia > Primates > Pitheciidae > Cheracebus > Cheracebus regulus. The sequence continues at coordinate 138,347 of CAUYQU010095674.1, forward strand.
AGTTTGTGCTAGATCTTACCTCAATTTTAGTATATTCAGGTTTATGAAATGTACAATTTTAAATGTTAGACTAGGACACACAAAGATTTTTTTTCTCCTGAGCCACTAATATTTTTCTTAATGTATTTTATTTGAACGGCAATCTGTAATTTCTTTTTTCTGTTGGATATTTTGTTGTTGTTATTTTAATAAAAACTTTATTTGGGAGAATTAGCCTAATGAAATTGACATGAAAAGAAAATTTGAAATTAAAATGTGAGTAACTTTATAGTTCACATGTTTTACCGAGAGCACAGCTTTAGAATGAGGGGTTCACAAATTTGTCTTGCTTGGACCATGATTGTGTTGTGCATTAATATAGACCTAATGGTGTGATATTCTGAAGTCATCATTATGGCTGATTCTATAATAGAAGCCTTTTAAATGCTACCCTAGCAGACTGGGCACAGTGGCTCATGCCTGTAATCCTAGCACTTTGGGAGGCTGAGGCGGGCAGATCACTTGAGGTCAGGAGGTAAAGACCAGCCTGACCAATGTGGTCTCTACTAAAAATACAAAAATTAGCTAGGCGTGGTGGCGCACACCTGTAATCCCAGCTACATGGGAGGCTGAGGCAGGAGAATCCCTTGAACCTGGGAGGCAGAGGTTGCAGTGAGCCGAAATCACAGCACTGCACTTCAGGCTTGGGCCACAGAGTGAGACGCTGTCTCAAAAAAACTACCCGATCAGTTTTCCTACATTACCAGTATAGCAGTTTCACCACCAGAGTTGCACTTCTGGCACTCTTTTTGTCTCTGAATGCAGTTACCAAAGGTGAATTTGACATGGGTGGTTAGAACATCAAGGTGTGTTTGAAAACCTGTTGGAATACTTAGTTTGAGATTTTTTCTAACTGTGTACATAAAGAATGTTTTTGTGTATGGCATGGTTTTGTTTGCATCATCATACTTTGGAAATTCATTGCTTGGTACTCATTCAGCTTGATTTTGCATGTTTTAAGAAGATTTTTTTCATTCTAACTCTCAATTAGATGTCCTCTGTTCTAGATCTTTGATTTTGTATCTCCCAAAGTTGACAGCTAGTATAAGTGTGAATCAGACAGCTTTTGTGTGAATCATCTGCTCACCTCACAGTTAATAACAGTGAAATAAAAATATTAAAACAACAGATTGAAAAAAGAGAAGTTACATATCCAGGTGGTCAGTATTACTTGAATAGTAGTAATCAAGACTATTGATTGTCGATCTCTTCTGTTAGATCTTTGCTCTGATAACCATAGCTGTTTTTAGGGTACTAGCTCTTTCTCAAGATCTATTAAGATGGATCAGTGCCCCAAGGATTGTGGCAAATAACCTATTGTTTTGATTTCTCTCAGATTTCGGCCTATTAAAGGAAGGCAAGAAGAACTAAAGGAAGTAATTGAACGTTTTAAGAAAGATGAACACTTAGAGAAAGCCTTCAAATGTTTGACTTCAGGCGAATGGGCACGGCATTATTTTCTCAACAAGAATAAAATGCAGGAGAAATTATTCAAAGAACATGTAAGTTTATTAAACTGACGCTGTTAACCTATTTGGATAAGAATGGTGAAGTAAACTAAAACCCTAAATGTTAGTTAATACTGAAATTTTAAATTTTTCGTAAAACTAATCAGTCTGAAGATCTTGTAACACAGTCATTTGGATGACAGTCCAAAGAGAAAACTGGGCTAGGCTCAGTGGCTCATGCTTGTAATCCCAACACTTTGGGAGGCTAAGGTAGGAGTATTGCTTGAGACCAGGAGTTCGAGACCAGCCTGGGCAACATAGCAAGACTCCATCTCTTAAAAAAAAAAAATAAGAATTAAAAAAAAAATTAGCCAGGCATGATAGTGTATACCTTTGTTGTTCCAGCTACTCAGGAGGCTGAGCCAGAAGGATTGCTTGTGCCCAGGAGTTAGAGGCTGCACTGAGCTATGATCATGCCACTGCACTCCAGCCCTGGGAGACAGAGCAAGACCCTGTCTCTAAAACCAAAAAAGAGAGAAAACTTTGTCATATAGAAGTGAAATTCATTGTGAGCATTTAGAAAAACAAGCTATTAGATAGTCATACAGAACGAGTACCCTAAACCCAAAAATTTGAAATGCTCCAAAATATTCAACTTTTTGAACACTGACATGACACTCAAAGGAAATGCCCATGGGAGGATTATCAGTTTTTTGGATAGAGGTGTGTTCAGCTACTTACTGTAATGCAAATATTACAAAATCAGAAAAATTGTGAAATTTGAAACTCTTTAGTAACATGAGTTGTTACTTAATGCTCTTACTTTTTTTGAGACAGAGTCTTGCTCTGATGCTCAGGCTGGAGTGCAGTGGCGTGATCTTGGCTGACTGCAAACTTTGCCTCCCAGAATCAAGCAATTCTCCTGCCTCAGCCTCCCAAGTAGCTGGGCTTATAGGTGCCCACCACCGCGCCTGGCTAATTTTTGTATTTTCAGTAGAGACAGGGTTTACTGTCTTGGCCAGGCTGGTCTCAAACTGTTGACCTTGTCCACCCACCTTGGCCTCCCAAAGTGCTAGGATTACAGGCATGAGCCACCACGCCCAGCCTGAATGATCTTACTTTTCTCGTTTATTATATTGATTTTTTTAGAGGCAGAGTCTTGCTTTGTCACCCAGGCTGCAGTGCAGTAGCCTGATGATGGCTCACTGCAGCTTCCATCTCTTGGGCTCAAGTGATCCTTCCTCTTAGCCTCCCAAGTAGCTGTCACTACAGATGCATGCCACCATGCTTGGCTAACGTTTTTTATAGAGACTGGGTTTTGCTTTGTTGTCCAGGCTAGATCTTAAATTTCATTCTCATCATTGCATGTGGTTTGCTTTTATAATTCTGAGAGAGTCTAGCAGGGTAAACTAAAGTCATTATCAATTTTTTTTTCCTGTTTTAGGTATTTATTTATTTGCGAATGTTTGCAACTGACAGTGGATTTGAAATATTGCCTTGCAATAGATACTCATCAGAACAAAATGGAGCCAAAATAGTTGCAACAAAAGAGTGGTAACTATTCTACTAGTATAAACCCTTAATTTTATTTAAAGTTCTCTTTTAAAGTATTGTTAAAGTGCTGAGATATTCATGGTAAGGAGTGAAGCCAGAGTTTACCCTGAAGAGGCTGATGCAGTGCCGTTGCCTTGGCCCATCAGCTGGAGTCAGAATGGGGGAAAGTAAAAGTCTCGAAACCAAATCCCGTCACTGGGCCAAACTGCTTTTCATTTTCCCTTGATTGAGTCTGGATGCCTGCCCAGTGATGTGATTGCTGAAGGGGCGTGGATACCATTATTAGATAACCTGGCTTCCACAGTCTTTTACTGGCCTAGAAGAAACATTGGAGGTAAAGTGTTAATGATCCTAGTTTTATGGGTGGAAATCCCTAAAGCATTAATTGATTAAAAATACTATATATATATATATATATATATATATATATATATATGCCAGTTTCAGTAAAAATAGTAGAGTTGGCAGGGGCTGTTGGCTCATGCCTGTAATCTCAGCACTTTGGAAGGCCAAAGCAGGCGGATCACTTGAGGTCAGGAGTTCCAGACTAGCCTGGCCAACATGGTGAAACCCCGTCTCTACTAAAAATACAAAAATTAGCTGGGCATGGTGGTGCACACCTGTAGTTCCAGCTACTTGGGTGGCTGAGGCAGGAGAATCACTTGAACCCAGGAGACAGAGGCTGCCGCCAAGATCACTCTACTGCACTCCAGCCTGGGCAATAGAGTAAGACTCTATCTCAAAAAAGTCAGAGTTGAGCCCAGCTAAGAGGGATCATAGTTACAGAGGAAAGAGAATATACTACTGTATCTTGTTTCCTGTCATACCTGTTCCTTATGTCATCTCCCAGGAAAAACATGTAGCTCCTCATGTACCCACCCTCCTATACTTCTTATGACAAAAATTTCGGGGGTCAGGTATCTGAAAATTAAATAGGTAGAAGAACCTTATTGCCAGGCTTCTGGAGTGAGTGTGTGTGCATGAGTGTACTTTGTTACTTCAGGCTGTATTGAACTTCTAGTTGGATTATGTGGCTCCTTATGTTGCAGATGGGTGTGCAGGTTTGAGAGCTAGGGTTCTAGAGCTGTACCGTCCAGTACAGTAGCCACCAGCCCTTGAGTCCTTGAAAGGTGGCTAGTCTGTATCGAGAAGTGCTGTAAGTGTGCCGTGCACATCAGATTTCATATTAAATTTTATTCCCATTAGTAGTTCTTTTGTTTATTACCTACTGAAATCATATTTTGGATATTGAATTAAAATATATTTTTAAAGTAATTTCACCTGTATTCGATTTACTTTCTCAGTGTGGCTGCTAGAATATTTAAGACTGGGGCTGGGCACGGTGGCTCATGCCTGTAATCCCAGCACTTCAGGAGGCCGAGGTGGGCAGATCACGAGGTCAAGAGATTGAGACCATCCTGACCAACATAGTGAAACCCTGTTTCTACTAAAATACAAAAATTAGCTGGACATGGTGGCGTGCGCCTGTAGTCCCAGCTACTTGGGAGGCTGAGGCAGGAGAATTGCTTGAACCCTGGAGGTGGAGGTTGCCGTGAGCCGAGATCACGCCACTGCACTCCAGCCTGGTGCCCAGTGACAGAGCAAGACTCTGTCTCAAAAGAAAAAAGAAAAAGAAAATTTAAGATTGGAAACTTGGCTTGCATTACATTCCTAGTAGATGGTGTGCTCTAAAGAGCGGCACCACAATTCTAGGTCCTCATAACCCTTACTGCCACTGGTTCCTGCCTGCTTTATCCAGCAGTCAGAAAGTTTAATTCAATACCGCAAGTCTTTGAGTACTTTCTGCCTGCAAAACACCAGACTAGGGGGTTCAGAGACATAGGTAGCATAGTCCCTGTCCTGGTTGAGGTTCTGTTCTCTTGCAGGGATCAGATAGGAACACCAGTAACCGTGGCACAAGGCTGTGGGGCTCCAAGGAAGAAGAGAGGGTTAGCCAGGTAGGGATCCAAGTGAGCTAACTTAAGTGTAGACAGCTAGGGCTTTTCTGTCTCTGATACTTATTGGTCAGGATTATTTTATTAAAAGAAGCCTTACTATTTTTAATTACTAGTAATTTTAACACATCACATATTTTAAATAGGAAACGAAATGACAAAATAGAATTACTGGTGGGTTGTATTGCCGAACTTTCAGAAATTGAGGAGAACATGCTACTTAGACATGGAGAAAACGACTTCAGTGTCATGTATTCCACAAGGAAAAACTGTGCTCAACTCTGGCTGGGTCCTGCTGCGTTTATAAACCATGGTAAGCTGTATTTCCAAGGTGTTGGTGCTAGTGTTGGGCATTCCTTCTGACTGCCAGAATGGCCTCATCAACCTCAGTTAAACTTTTATCTTCCTTTAAAGAGAATTTGAAATATAAATTTTCCCACAAACTTATTAAAATAAATAAATATTCCTTTAGTTGAACTTGAGACCTAAACTCCTATCAAAAGTTGTAAAGTTATACGGAAAGCTTATTTCAGATTTCTGTAATTGTTCGTGTTTCAGATCTTGTCAACAGTTAATTGACTTTATCTTTTGGACATTTTTCAGATTGCAGACCTAATTGTAAGGTAAGCATTAAAAAAAAATCTTCAAGTATTTTGTTTTTGCCTCAGGTGTGAGTTTCTTACTGAGCTACTTTTATTTTAGTTTGTGTCAACTGGTCGAGATACAGCATGTGTGAAGGCTCTAAGAGATATTGAACCTGGAGAAGAAATTTCTTGTTATTATGGAGATGGTTTTTTTGGAGAAAATAATGAGTTCTGCGAGTGTTACACTTGCGAAAGGTAAAGTATTAAGTAAAATATTCAGCCTATAAACATTTTTTTTAACCTGATTATGGGGATTGAATTGACATTATCTCTTCATTGTTTAAATACAGAGATAGTCTTTATGTTCTGTGGCATAGCAGCCGGTGCAGTGTATATGAACAAGGTCAAATGCTGCACAGCTATTTAGGGACACTGGAATATCCCTAAATACATTTTAAATTCCCCTTTAAAATCTTAATACTACCAGCTAAGAGAGGGCCAGAAAATAGATGTGCTTAAGGAAAGAATGGTTAGTAGCTCACACACGTGCACACACATAGTGCTAGAGTTGGGGTTCCCCCCTACTCAGAATGTCAAGTGGAGTTCACCATAGTCATCTTGGAATTACCAAACTGTATCTTCTGGAATTTTGGTTTCACAGTTCTTAAACATTAGTTCCCTGTTGTTAGTCACTCAGTAAGGAACTTATTTTTGTGTCTCATTAAGAGTCTTGGAATCCTTAGAGAAATCCCCCAAATCTGCCTTGGCAGGACCACCAGTTTATATTGTTCATTACAGTGACTTCTATGAGAGCACCATGAAGGGAGCCTCACAGGCTTAGGCAGGCAAGGGCTACAGGAAGACTCCCCTCAAAGGCAGTACAGACCACCAGGCCACAGAGAAGGAAACCTGGAGTCCCTTTTGCATACCTTGCACTGTGCCAGGCACTGCTCACCCCAGCTTGTTTAGTTCTCACAGGTATTCGTGAGAGAGCTAGGAGATACCCACGTTGCAAGTACCAGAACATAAGTATCAGACCCCAGTCAGCCTAACTTCAGAGTCCTCATTCTTTCCACTTCATACTGCTTTTCCAGATACAATCAAAGTTATTAGTGTCACTTCTCCCACTTTAAAACACCTACAAATAGCCAGCCTAGGGATTGCAATGGGCAGATTCCCCAGTCACCATTTCTCTCCTTTCTGGATAGCCAGGGATTTCCATCTGTGTGGTGAAAGTGGATGGGGTCATGGAGTCACAGTGCTACTGTAGCCATCTTTCTCCCAGTGTTGAGTGGGCTTCTTGCCAGAAAGGGGTAGCAGAACGCCACTTCCTAGTGCTGCTAAATTTTTGCCAGGGGAGAGGGACAAAAAATTTATCTTTTTCTACATAAAAATGTTTCACATGAGGCCGGGCGCGGTGGCTCACACCTGTAATCCCAGCACTTTGGGAGGCTGAGATGGGTGGATCACGAGATCAGGAGTTCAAGACCAGCTTGACCAATGTGGTGACGCACACCTGTAATCCCAGCTACTCAGGAGGCTGACGCAGGAGAATCACTTGAAACCGAGAGGCGGAAGTTGCAGTGAGCCGAGATCGTGCCACTACACTCCAGCCTGGACAACAGAGTGAGGCTCCATCTCAAAAAAAAAAACTGTTTCATGTGTTGGTTAGATCTTTGACCAGTCCTCAGAATACCCTTTAATCTATAAAGTAGTTAGTTAAATTATAGTTCAGTAATGCTTCAAAATCATTTTGTAGAGGAAACAGTATAACAGTTAAGTGCCTGTCATCTGAAATCAGACTGCCTGGGTTTGAATCTTGAAACTATTTCATTAGCTACTGATGTAGGGTAGAGCAAGTCACTTAGCTGCTTTGTGCCTTAATTTCCCCATCTGTAAAATAGAGATAACATCAGAACCTATTTTGTAGGGTTGATGTGAAGATTAAATTTGTTATTTCCTGTAAAGCATGTAGAATAGCGCACAGTTAATACACAAATGTTAACTATAATTATTGGTTTCTGGGTTTGTCTTTTTTTTTTTTTTTAGATAGTCTCGCTCTGTGGCAAGGCTGGAGTGTAGTGGCATGATCTCGGCTCACTGCAACCTGTGCCTCCTGGGTTCAAGCAGTTCTCCTACCTCAGCCTCCTGAGTAGCTGGGACTTCAGGCACACCACCACGCTTGGCTAATTTTTGTACTTTTAGTAAAGATGGGGTTTCACCATGCTGGCCAGGATGATCTCGATCTCTTGACCTTGTCATCTGCCCGCCTCAGTCTCCCAAAGTGCTGGGATTACGGGTGTGTGAGCCACAGTGGCCGGCCCCCCCTTTTTTTTTTTTTCTTTTTTTTGAGACGGAGTTTCGCTCTTGTTGCCCAGGCTGGAGTACAGTGGCACAATCTGGGCTCACTGCAACCTCTGCCTCCCAGGTTGAAGTGATTACCTGCTTCAGCCTCCTGAGTAGCTGGGATTACAGGCATGCACCACCACGCCCGGCCAATTTTTTGTATTTTTAGTAGAGACAGGGTTTCTTGATGTTGGTCAGACTGGTCTCTAACTCCCAACCTCAGGTGGTCCACCTGGCCAGTTTCTGGTTATTTTCCCATTAGAATATAATATAAGCTTCATGAAGGCAGGGACTTGTATCTGTTTCATTTTCTGCTATGTCCCCAAAATATATAACAGTACCTGACACATAGTAAGTCCTTGATAAATATTTGGTAAACAAATGAATAGAGTAAATAAATATGATGATGCTTCTGGAGGCCTTCCTGAAAACACCTAACCACATACTCAGGATTCCAAACTAACACCGAAACAGTTTTTCCCCTGGTTTAGAACTGCAGGTAGAGCCATTTTCTTTGAGCAGATTAGTTCTCTTTCATGAGCCTCAGTTTTCTCACTGGTGAAAATGAGGATAATCCAACCTACTCCACAGGGTTCGTGTGAGAAACAGAAACGTGTAAGTCCTTTTTAAATGGAGCAGCATGATACAGCATAGTGGCCATGGCTATTGTCAGACTGTTTGAGCAGTTTGATTTGAAGATTGGCTGCATATGGTATTGAAAAATCTGGGAAACACCAGATTGTTTCTGCCTTTCCAGAAATTAGCTGGGAAAGTGAGTCTAGGAGCTCATTCAGTTATTGATTACATATTAACTGAACAGTAACTTAATGTTAGGCCAAGTACATGCAGGACAAACAAGACCAGCGTAGTGCCAGCTGTGAGGGCAGTTCAGTAAAAGGGACACACATGGTGTGCTGAGAGGCAGAGGGTCAAAGGAAGAGGCTCCGTAAAGAAGTCAGAGTGGATGGAGTCGTGTGTACAGAGAGACTGAGTCACGCTGGACTCTCCAGGAGACATTTGAAGCATGTTTCTATGCTATGCTATATACTAACAGTAGTAATTGTAATCTGTTCATAAGTACTATACATTTTACTCTAGAAAATTTAAAGCATAGGCCGGGTGGGTGTTGCTCATGCCTGTAATCCCAGCACTTTGGGAGGCCGAGGCGGGTGAATCACCTGAGGTCAGGAGTTCAAGACCAGCCTGGCCAACGTGGTGAAGCCCCGTCTCTACTAAAAATATTTTAAAATTAGCCAGGTGTGGTGATGGGCACCTGTAATCCCAGCTACTTGGGAGGATGAGGCAGAAGAATCACTTGAACTTGGGAGGCAGAGGTTGCAGTGAGCTCAGATCACACCACTGCACTCCAGCCTGGGCAACAAGAGTGAAACTATGTCTCAAAAAAAAGGGGGGGAGGGGAAGAAAATTTAAAGCATAAAACCTAAAGAAGAACCAAAAAATAAAACCTAAGTAAAAGGAACTATGTTCTTACCCGTAAAGACTTAAAATCATAAAAACATTACTGTTTTCCCCGTTAATGTATGAGTTGTTTGGGAATTATTTTTGGAATTGATAAAAATTATTTTAAAACTTATTGAAAGTATATCAGATGATAGCCAAGAAAGAACAGCTGAAGAGACTTCAATAGATATTAAGTTACTAGAAATAATTCTGACCAGAATTTGATACTGGCCCAGAAATTGACAAATAGTTAAAACAGGACATGAAGAGTCCTGAAGTAAATGTAAAAGTATACATGAGATCTGAATAACACCCATTGAGAAACCATGATTTATTTAATAAATGATGTTGGTATAATTCATTGTGCTTCTAGAAGGAAACCAAGTTAGACCTCTCTATCACACCATATACAAAATAATATCCAGGTGGATTAAAAATCTAAATTTAAAAGATAATATAAAACTATTAGGAAAATTTGGGAGAATATATATTTAACTTTGGGGTAATGGAGATCATCTTGAAACACATAAGGAATGGTGAATCCAGAAATTTTTGAGTGGCCAAAATAAAGTCAAAAGACAGATGATATTTTGAAGGAAAATAAAGCACTTACATAGCAAAGAGTTAAAATTCTAATAACAAGCCCGGGCACTGTGGCTTGCGCCTGTAATCCCAGCACTTTGGAAGGCCAAGGCAGGTGGATCACCTGAGGTCAGGAGTTCAAGACTAGCCTGGCCAACATGCTGAAACCCCATCTCTACTGAAAATACAAAAATTAGCCAGACGTGGTGGCACACGCCTGTAATTCCAGGTTCTTGGGAGGCTGAGGCAGGAGAATCACGTGAACCCGGGAGATGGAGGTTGCAGTGAGCCAAGATCACACCACTGCACTACAGCCTGGGTGACACAGTGAGACTATGTCTCAAAAATAAAAACAAAAATAATAACAAAAAGCTCCTATAAGCTTATAAGGAGGCTGGGTGTGGTGGCTCACGCCTGTAATCCTAGCACTTTGGGAGGCCGAGGTGGGTGGATCACCTGAGGTCAGGCGTTCAAGACCAGCCTGGCCATCATGGTGAAACCCCATCTTTAAAAAAGAAAAAAAAAAAAAAAAAAAAAAAAAAAAAAAAAAAAAAAAAAATAAATGATAAAAAAGTAATTATAAAAAAAAAAAAAAAAAAAAATAATAAGAGCACGCAAT